>NQII01000343.1:267957-309860 GCA_002778355.1 Clitarchus hookeri
CCTTCCGCAAGCTACACACACCCCTCGACTAACTCGAGAAATTGGACGGTGCGCCGCGCCGCCTGGCTTGCTCGCGGGGGCCACCTGGCCAGAGGTTAGGGGTCGTTCGCTGACCCTCGCCGCTTCCTCTCTTCCTTCTTTCGCCTTTTCCCGAGCGCCTCCACCTGGCGTCTCGCAGCTACGCGCCGATGCGAACGCGCGCGGGCGTGTGTGTGTGTTTGTCCGCAGCGTCGCTCCTTTCTGACACGCGGGGGAAACATTTTCTCTACGTGTTACAAACGGTTACTCGGAAACCACGGTCCGTTTAGCGGTTTCTTCACACTTTTCAAATCCAACCTTTGAGAAATCTCCCCGCGTGTGACGTGCTTGGTTCTTTCCTGAACATCTCACGTATCACTGACGTTGTATACTTGCATTAAAATAAAATAAAAATATATCGAATTGTTTGTTAAAGTTAACTCATACTTATATTTCTTTTATTTATAATGTATTTATTTGATTTGCCCACGTACAGTTCAGCCATATGCAGATTATTTTCATCAAATTCTAACACCAGCAATGAGAAAAAATACAGAATAAAAAAATTAAGTAAGCTATTGTACACCAATGTAATTAATCTAAGAATATTATAAATATGTGTTTCGTACGCCGCAAAAATAACAAAAGCATTGGAGATTGAAAAAATGTAAAATTCTAGAGCTAATTTAAACAAATGTGCTAAACCTACGGGAATGACATAATTATTTTCATATTATCTGACTTTTTCACAATTTAGTTTTTAATGTATTTTAGTGCATTTACAACCTTGCGTAGAATATAGGTCTGTAGCCGTACAGAGGACTTGGGTCCCTTACGGTAGGATTTTATTCCTGGCAGCCAGTAATTCCACAATATGCTCTCTAAGTAAGTAAATTACTTTTTATAAAAATAACTCTTGTTGGCGGGGACCATAAATTTGGTTTTGTGACGAGTTAAATGTCCGTGGTTAGGTGTTTAATATTATATTTTATTATCAATTAATTGTGAATCACAACAGGGAGAGAATAGGTAAGTTGGCAATGCCTAGTAAGAAATAGTTCTTATGCAAAATATGATTACACTGTGTGCCCACAAATGCGGTGCGTTGTCCTTTGGTGTAATTTTCTAGACTCCGTTAAGCTTTGTTTGCATGAGGCGGAGGAATATCCTTGAAGTAGAACTTAATCAGGGTCTCAGAAAAGTAGGAAGTTACCGTGAATATACTATAGTTGCCGAATATTTCATTATAACGCTACATCTGAAATATTGTGAATAGCATATTCTCTGTAACTTCGCACTTTTTAAAACAAACTTTTGAAAAATCATCCCATCTATGGCGTGTTTTGTTGTTTCCTGAGTACTTCGTGTATCACAGGTTTTTTATACTTCCATCAACATAAAATGTCTTACATTTTGTTAAATGAAATTTTCTCTTTTGTATTATTTAAAAGTATACCTATTTAATTAATTTTTAATATTAGTGAAAATAGAGATGTAAAATGGTGTGTTGGCAGTGCCTGATAAGAAATAGTTATCGCGCACTGTAAAGCGCTTTCTTTGCTGGAACACATCATTTGTTACCGCAAATAAATAGTACTTCAACTATGAACCAATGCAAAGTAGGCATGCCACAAACATGATTTTTGTTTGCTCTATATAGTAATGGCTATGAAAACCTGGTCGTTGTTTCTGAAGT
The DNA here is from genome assembly GCA_002778355.1 of Clitarchus hookeri. Taxonomy (NCBI): domain Eukaryota; kingdom Metazoa; phylum Arthropoda; class Insecta; order Phasmatodea; family Phasmatidae; genus Clitarchus; species Clitarchus hookeri. Next base: position 269,672 of record NQII01000343.1, read on the forward strand.
TTAATGGCAACTGTGTGTGGTAACTGAATTAAAATTTTGATGAGATTGCGTTCTACGTTTTTTTTTTTTTTTCATTTTTTTCCTTATTCATTGTAGGCAATGGAGATTCCGTCAAAAATCAAATTCGATGGCAACCTTGTTACAATAGTTCAGCAGACTTCTTTATGGTAATGCTAGTTACACTGTAAATACATTTTGAGGTCTCTAAAACAACCATGATTAGTAAATACAAAAGAAATAAACAAATATTTTAAAATTATATGAGCTGAAAAAAAAAATACCATGGCATCTTCGAGACTCGAATACGCAAGTCCCGCGTTATTAACAAAATGCCCTTCATTATACGTCCACCAGTCTTATTTCGTGGAAGTTATTTTTGACAGACAGGCGATATCATTTGGTGACATGGACCAGAATGTAATGTCACCACCAGGGAGGAATTGAGGTTAGTGATTTGGAGAAGCACTGCATTTAGAAATTACATTAAACGTCTGCAGGAGAACTGTGCACGCTCAGTTTCAGTTTCGTAACTGCGGAATATTTTGGTTTATGAACGTGTGTGTCGGGACAACAGTCGCGTGCGGGGAACTACAATGTATGACAGGAAACATTGACTATCGCTTAACCATTGCCTTTGGTACGAAGTAACTTTTCTTTAGTGCAAAAAAAGAACCAGCTCAAGGATTGTTTATTACTTGGCTATGAATGAAGGTGACATTGCCATCAAACCTAAACGTACAAAGAAAACTTTTATTATTAGCAAACCTATTTTCCTCTAAAATTATCTTTGAGTTAAAGCAATATTGTGTTACTGTAAACTAAAAAATCTCAAAGAAATTTTATTTTAACCTGCAGAGTGCGAAATATTATTAAACTGAGTTTGCATGAAAAAGGTTCTATATATATTTGTAGCAATTTTCTAGACTAGGTTAAGCTTTGTTTGCATAAAACGGAGGAAAACACTTAAAGTGGAACTCAAGTAAGCTTCAGAAAAGTTGGAAGTAGAAATGAATTGACAACAAATTATTTCGGAAATAAATATATTTTATATATTTAATATGCAAAAATTGTTTACGTAGCTTAATGTTTATAGTAAACGTGTTGCCTACAGCACTTGCGTGTTAAAATTCATTATTAGTTTTCACATTTCACAACGGTATTTGTGAAATTTACTCTTATTGATTTGTAGTGTTTTTGGCATCAAGTTACAGGTTTCTCGCGGAAAACGTAGCACTTTTGGAAGCCCTGCTTACACGATCTACTTCGATGCGCGATGTACGTTCTTCAGCCCTTAGCGAAATTAACGCTGCTATAGGCCAAACCACTTTATTTTGCGTTGGCTAATGTGTCTGATAGGCTACTGCGAAACTTATTGTGAAACCATCCCTATTGTCGCGGCTGCCGGCTGACAAGTAGGTTACCAGGCCCTGTGATGAACTACTGGCTAGTGACGTCATTTAGCTGGCGTGTGCGGTTGTGGTTCTCAGTATACGCTGACGTTTCACCTTTCTATTCTGAAGTATAGGCCGTCCACGGTTAACCTCTCAATAATTCTGCAATGGGGCTGAATGAATAGATGGAGGTTTTTGGACTTACGCTATTGCGATGCAGATGTCTGTCATGGAAAAACAGGACTGAGCACGAAAAAAAAAAAACCTACATAAGACGAGTAACCAATGAACGAGAAAATAAATAGGTGTTTACAACGCAGGAAAATGTCATGATGGAATAGAGTTAAAAAAACAGAACGGCAACAAATTACGAAAAATATATAAATATATACACGACCAGCAGAAAACACATAAAAAACAGCACAGGCTAGAAACCTGCTTGAAAAAGTTAGGACAACTCTGACAAAATTAGTAGGAACAAAGTGTGGGACAACACAACAAAGAAACGCACTCAAACACAGCAGTTTTACCAGACACGACAGAATGCAGGTCAGGTATGCTGTAGTCAGGAATATATATGCACAAAGCCAAACAATTCCATGAAGAAACCGTGTTAAATAAAACAGGACAAGAAGCTAAATGAGGAAAGCTAATGTAGTAAATATGCTCAGTCCTGTTTTTCCATGACAGACATCTGCATCGCAGTGGCCAACGTCCAAATTTCTCCACCTAGTTGTTAATGGTTAATTAAGCACTTTTGTAATAAACACGTGAAATATTTCACTGCCCATACCTGTGCATACGTAGCACAGCCAGTAAGATTTTTGTACGTCTTGGTCCGAGGTTGCCTACACTCGGGACGCAAGTTTTTCCAAGAAATTATTGACGGTGGTAGTATTTTAATAGGCACACTGACTGGCATACTGCCAGTAAAGTCAATAACGATGGATAAAAAGTAGTTCCATGTTAAAATGCTGAATTAAAAGTGTAAGATAAACATTCGCGGTTACTGAAATTATTAATTTTCATTAGATTTTGTATGTAAGTGTAATAATCAGGCAATTTGTAAAACATTTGCTTTTCTGATAATTTCACAGTTTCACTTGACCGACGCACGAATAAGGCGATCATGTCCAGAGTAATATAGTGGAAGGATACACAGTTTGCACACAAGTATATCTTAGGCTGGCCATTCTTTATGCACGTATTTACCGTGAGGAGCCTACACTCTGTGCCAGTGTGTTGTCAGCGACATAACCGTCTTTCACCACTCACAACAGAGAATACTACGACGTCATTCGTTCTATTCGATTTTTAAGATTTGTACGAAGAAAGTTGTAAACGAAAGATTATTATAACTCGTTACATTCCCGTTTGGAGAGTCGTTTCCCCTCGTTGTGATACTTGTTCCATACTTTTCACAACGAAAAAGTATGTGATATTCTGGAAATGTAGAAATTTTTCCAGCCTCTTGGATGGCCTTCAGTTTTTCAGACGCGAATAAATTGGACGTTCCAGGTGTTGCAAATAAGGATTTGTTTTTATACGAGTTGTACTTGATCCGACGCACTACTTGTTCCGTTATCATAACCACCGAGCTATAAGCTTTGAGTGTGGCTACAGTAGTGTGAACAATTCGTAACCTAGAGCAGTAGCGCGGTTAACCGATCAGTTACCCACAGCGAACATCACTTGGCGTTTAGTCCGCGTCTCACAGTATACAGTGCTGACCAATATTTAACTTCATGCGGCATTGACGGTACTAGTCACCGAAAATGCGTTATTCTATATTTCTATTAAATGCCGTTCTACTTGTACGCATTACTTACAAATACTTTTTAATTGCATTACAAAATTTTAGACCGCAAAGCTTTTATATCACGGCATATTGAAAATCACAATTTCAGTAATTTTAGTACGTACAAACAAAATTAACGAAAAAATGTACAGAAAAGGTAACAAAGGTAACCAAAAGGTCGTGTCTTGATTCATGTTAAGAAATGCTAAGCAAAATTAATTTGACCAAAAATTATACGTAGACTCCTACAAATTTAAAATATGCGATAGTGTCAGTACTTTATGTGAAATATTTCAAAATTGCATAAAACCTTTTGTTTATAGATTTTTTAAAATAGCCCATGGTATCTTATTTCAAAGTCAGTTATCTCATTTCGGTAAGTGAGTTAGTATACTTACTTGTGTCGCAAAACATTAAAATTTGTGATTCTGACATGTATATTCAATATAAATATGCAATATACATTTTTTGACGCTAGGAAATGTAGTTGAAAGTAATGTGTAAAAGTTTAACAGTATTTCTTACAAATATAAGGTAATTACTTTTTCGTTGAATGGGGGATGGGGAATCAATTTGAAAGCAGTGGAATGGATAAATGTGGGCTGCTCTTAGCGTCGAAGTCGTGATAGCCTATGTGAGCGAGGCGAGGTGAGTATGGAGCAGCGCCGGAGTTCAAGGGCGGGGGAAACGAGAGAAACCCGCGAAAACCCGCCAACCAGTGGCATATTCCAGCGAAAACGTGAACGACCCCGCCGGGTATTGAATCCGGTTCGCCTTAGTGAGAGGCGATTAGCCTGACCACTACATTTCCGTGGCGCCATGTTAAAAGAATTTCTTCTTCTCAGGGCGTCAGTTTTAAAGATAACTGTTTCAAACGAAGGGTATTCTACGTGGCATTTCTTAAGGAATACTTGCATGTTAAAACATGTTGCCAATTTTATATTTAATTTATTTCTAAAATTTAACAAGAAAAATGCATTTTTAAAATAAAAATAAACAATTTTTTTTTAATTTTTTAACGTTACAATATTTTATGAAATAGTTGCGTCATATATACATTTTTTTGTATGAAATTTTTATGTTTTAAATTGATGCATAAAGAAGGAATTTCTTTACCATTGATTCCCCAATTGAATTCCGTGGCTGCAAGTTCGGTAGGCAGAGCCCTTAATTAACTCCGCTTGCTACACAATGGTACACGCGCAAGGGGATGTCACTACAGAGATACTTCATGTCAGGCCAGTAAACTAGCTCCAAATATGTGTAGAAAATCCGCAAATATTTTGTTAATTACATAGTATTTTTTATGTTCTATGGTTTTAAGGAAATATTTCACTATAAATTTTTATTTTTTTCATTATCTGAAAGAGTTTTATATAAGTACCACATAAATGTATATGTTTGTAGTCAAATAATTATAGTTTTCAAAATATAGCACTGAAAATAGAAATATTTTGGGATATCAGGGCCCAAGTTTCGATGCTCCTAGTTAACTTTGCCAACAGAATCACATGTCATGTAGTCTATATCATAAACACAACAAATTAATTAAGTGTCAAGGATATTTAACATTTGGTACTCGAGTACTGACATCCTGAATCTATTTTGAAATTTCTATTGATGTTTTCACCAACACATTTTTATTCGTCCAAGATTAAATTATATATTTTATATATTAGAGATTCTAGGACGAATAAAAATATGTCGGCATAACATCGATACCTCTTTTAAAGATATTCAAGATGCCAGTATCCGAGTACCCATTGCTAAATATCCTTGATGCTTAATTCACATGTTGTGTATATGATAGAAATCTCATGACATGTGATTTATTTAAGGAATTTAATTAGGAGAATAGAAACTTTTGCTCCCATATTACGAAATTAACGAATTGTTGGTACTATAATATGAAAACCATTATCATTTGACTTCAAATATTTATATTTATATGGTCCTTATATAATTATCTTTCAGAAAATTAAGTTAAAGAATTATCGTGAAATATGGCCTTGTGGCCTGACGCTTACCCTAGTAGACAAGCAGATGCAGTGACGGACAAAGAGCATCGTATCCAGCGATCGCTTACCAGACGCCACAGTGTTAAAAAATTTCCCTACATTTACGAAAAATGGTATGGAGACGTGCAGTTAGGAAAGGTGAAACCCGGCCGACGATGATGCAAAAAACGGAGCTGGGCTCCGTAAATACGAAATACAGAACATATCCGTATTTCCTATAGCTTCGAGATTCAGGAACGAATGTTGCCGAGATGATAAGAAGTTTTCTTAGCCATTGTCCTTCGTAAATGATCTTTTCGACCGCAAGTAGGAAATCCACGCTGCTTCGACGTATTCATCATGAAAAAATCATTACTGAGCGCGTTTGCACATATTTACTGCAAATGTATAAACAGTACATTTCTGTGAAAAAGCTTTCTTGAATATACGGAAATATTTAACATTGCGAAATAGTGGTTGTCCAATTATTAGCAATTAGTAAATACACACGATTTTTTTTTTGTAAAAGCAAGCAATTGAACTCATGTGAAGAGGTCTTACTTTGGTCACTGAAAACGTGCGGTGCAATGTAATATTTACTTAAGTGTTCACATGGTCACGAATATTGCGCAAAGAGAACCGTAACTTATGTCAGAGGTCTCATTTTCATTACTGAACTTTCAGTGTTTTCCAAAAGTGGTTTTAATTGCAATAAATGAGAACAGTATACTATTATTTAATTCACTTTATAACAGTTGCACAGCTGTAGCTTACATAAAATAAGTGAAAATGAAATAAATATACTCGACTATGCCCGTGAAAGAGTGAACCACATAGCAGCCCACATGGGGCCACGGTGGCTGAGCGGTTAGTCTGCTTGCCTCCCACCAAAGAGAACCGTTCTCAATCCTTGGCCTGGTCACTCCCGGATTTTTGCTTGTGGGAATCGTGCCGGACGATGCCACTAGTCGGCAGTCGATGCCTTAACCTACTCGTCTAAAGTGGTCACTGGTTTNTGAACCACATAGCAGCCCACATGGGGCCACGGTGGCTGAGCCGTTAGTCTGCTTGCCTCCCACCAAAGAGAACCGTTCTCAATCCTTGGCCGGGTCACTCCCGGATTTTTGCATGTGGGAATCGTGCCGGACGATGCCACTAGTCGGCAGTCGATGCCTTAACCTACTCGTCTAAAGTGGTTACTGGTTTCAGCATTCAAAACACATGAAGCATTATACTTTTTAAGTTCTTTCAAAAATTTACATTCATTATTGAGGGCATTATGTCGTGATAGCTATTACATTACAGGAAGTCAAAATCATGCAAAAAAAAGCACGTCAAATACAAATTATAATTAATAAGGTGTAACGACAGCGCTGTATTTCAGAAATTCGTGCCACAAGTTTCTTACTAAAATTAATCTAAAAACGTATGTACCGGAAGTGCATAGGCAGACGGCGAACAATTGTTATTGGTGATAAAGGTTATATATATATATATATATATACCCAACGCGTCACTTCCGCCAATATATTCCTATACAATGATTGTTTGTTTTAGTGAGCTCTACCACCCCTAAATGTTTGTCCCATGATTTTAGAATCATCCTGTATAAAGTCCTTATTCTCCATTCCAGAAATGTGTTGTCCTGTATTCAATCTACTGTTGTTAGCCAGAATAGGCAGAAAAAGTCAACATCCCAGAAAATTCATAATGAAATTTAAAACAAGAAATATACTTGCCTGATTGAAGTTTTGGAGCTCACGTGCTCAATATCGACCGCCTAGTCTCATTTCCAGCTGAACGCTACACCATCTGCTCAGTTTTCCTTTATATCTTAGGTAACGTTAAAATTACTTGAATTTTGCATGAAAATATCAAAATTCTTTAAGGTTTGCGGCTGATTGGTCACATCCAAAATCAAAATTTGATATAAGAAAAACCTTTCTACAACGATATAATTATTTACGGATTAATTGAGCGGAATTCTGTCAGTAATGGCAATGAGACATGAGAATCAGTCCCTTGTTCGAACGTTTCACTAAAACATTAAATGTTTAAATTTGTAAAAACTTAAAATATTTCATTTAATTTTTGTTTGTTTTGTGCTCATAAGAGAAAGAAAGGGAACGCTCGTAATATAGTTACGTTCGTAACAATTTCACAGTTCCACGTGACCGACGAAATAATAAAGGTTTTTGTTGCTTGGCAATGTAAAATATACGTAGTGCGTAAAAATACAAAAAAAACAAAAAAAACATAGATATATAATTTCCAGCATAGCTATTGTATCACTTTTCTTTGTGTTATAAAAAATAGTGTGAATANAAAACAAAAAAAAACATAGATATATAATTTCCAGCATAGCTATTGTATCACTTTTCTTTGTGTTATAAAAAATAGTGTGAATAAAATGCAAAAATGGAGGAGAATTACTTTAAAGAATAGAGTTTAACGAGATAAAGGAATTTTTATTATATTTATATATATATATATATGCATATATCTGAAAATTGAAGAAAATTAATAAATAATGCTATAGCTCAAAATAATTTTCTATATTATTAGAACGTCAGAAAAAGTAATTCTTGGAAATTTGTAATGCGGTTCTCCCGTTTTTCGATTTCAAATTTTGAGATAAAATTTGAAGTCAAAATAGCTAGAAGTTAAATCCTTACCACAGTTTGACCAACCGTCAGATTTGGAAGAAATTGTGAGTTGAATGAACACTTCAGCTGAAATGAGGATTTGTTTTGATATAATTTATTGGCTTTGGTACGAATTAATATTTAAAGCTAAAATTCTCATGTCAATGCCTGAAACCAAAATTATTTGGTGTTTTATCCAATTCTCATTCTTTTACAAGTCGCCTTAAAATAACTCGTAGAAAAAAAAACAGGTTCTTGAACCGTCTTAAGAGCAAAATGGTCAAAGTGCATGTATATCTAAACTGCTTGGCGATGATGAAAGGATTTTTGAACAAATTTCAAACCGGAATGTACGCGGTGTTCACGTGGCAAGTGCAGTGACCTAACAACATGCTAGCAGGAAACGTGACAGACGTAACTGTTGGCTATGGGGTTTTCTCACGGTGCTCCGGATTTCCCTCACTTTCTCTCGTCGCTCCGTTACAGGGTCCCAATACACACTACACTTCACGAATGATGGGACACCTACGACTCCCTAAAGCCCCTCACTAGGGCCTCTCCACTCGTGTTGCTTTTATTAGTATTTACATCATTATCAAATTAGAGTCAACAAGTAAAATAAAACAAATCCTACCTGCATCATTATATGTTTCCTACTAAGTACAGTTTATTCTATGTGATTTTTTTTGTGACGTTGTAGGATTTCAAATCAATCCATGTTACAAGACTTATTGTTAAATAATATATGAAGCACAACATTTTTAATGTGTTAAGGGGGCTGCTAAAATAACTTTGCGTTATTATGAAAGGAAATCCACACCAACACGGGTCGCCCCATAAAAACACATTTTTACTGTTGAGAAGGGGGAGGAGGATATGGCCAAATGATGCAACTTTACATTTCCCAACTATCGTTATGGGGTTATATTGGTTAAATATACTAGTTTAATATAAATTTGCGTAACGGTGTAATAATAAATTTAAAAAAAGGAGTTTATAATAAAAAATTTTAAAAGGAAATTTTTTTTATAAACTAAATACTTTTTGAGTCCTGAGTATATATATAAATATCCTAACTAATATTATAAATGCGAAAAGTGTGTTTGTTTGTTTGTCCTTCTTTCACGTCGCAACGAAGCAACAGATCGAGTCATTTTTTGTACAAAGATAGTTGGAGGGCTAAAAGGTGATAGTGGCTACTTGTTATCGCAAGAAAATATCTGGAAAAATGTACAAACGATAAGTGAATCAAGTTGGAAAAATGTTAGCTGCCAGCGCGCTCTCTTGCAATACGCTGTCTGAACTGTTAAAGATAGAACAATATCATGTAGTAAAGAATTGTGTAGAATAAAAAGACCTAAAAAAAACTCCGCGGTAGCATATATCTATCTATAACAGAGAAATACTAATAAGTGTCTTTACCTTTTAATTCACCGAGACGTTGAGTTTTATAATTTGTATAGAATATAGAATATTAACGCTAAAAAAATTCAACTTTATTTAAAAAAAACCCAAACAATAATTCTGTAGTCCACGCGAGCGGAGCCGCAGGCACAGCTAGTACACATATGAATATATACATATATATGTATGAGTCTAAGTGGCATTTTTAGAAGTTACGATAATAATTTTTATCGTTAATTTCTTTAAAAGCAAATTTGAAGATATTTTTTATAAGAGGAAACCTTGTGAAAATTGTGCTGTTCGAGCATGTATACAATAATATTTTTTTTTAAATGCAGGTGGTTCTTAAACACCTTTGATCAAAAAACGCATTAATTTTCAAATTGTTGTGAAACTATTAAATTGCGTAATTGTGTTCTGAAAATTGCTAAAAAAAAATATTTTATTATAAATAATTACACCTTACTTAAAAATTATAGATTGGTTGAAAAAAATTCAAATTTTGTATGTTCTTGCTCGGGTCCTTACTTACCGATCTACAGCGGACATTTTTAATAACTCACAGTGCTAGTTTTTATAAACTAATTTTGACGGAGAATATTTTAAAAATATGTTTTGAGAAATTGTTAATGTGAAATGTAATTTAAATTGAATTTTTTGAAAATCACGTTTTTATAGACAAAAACATATAGAAAACCATCGCTACAGTGAGTGTTTCTAAACTGCGTATCTCAATGTTTAAAAAGCAAGAATTCCGTATAGTGTCGTTACCATTATTCTACCTTCTGCCTAATACTTAGAACATACTATTTAAAATAACAAATATAAAGAATATCTACTCTTTAAAAGAATCTCATTTTTTTCTAAAATAAAGAACACAGGTTTTTACATAAGCACAAAACATGTCACATCGAAAATTACATTGTTAATACTGTATGTCTATTAAAGTAACGAAACATTTAGAACAGTATTAATGACGTCTTAAATGGACATCTACATATTTGATATATATTATGTTATTTTTGTTGTCGCCCATGCATTACTGTTAAGTTAATGTCTAAACGTAATTTTCCATGAGACTATTAAAACGGGCAGTAGAATAAAGACATTTTACGGAATACAGGCTTGCGATATTGTGTCTTCGGGTAATTATGTGTTTCACATAAAAAATACTTTTAAATGTAAATAAGCCATTATATTCCAACTGTGACAATTTGAAATTACACAGTTGATCGTAATCGTAACTGCAAGACATTTGAACTCTCTAAGCTGAGTTCTTAAGGTACTAAATATATCGAATATATTTTAGTGATAATGATTTCGTTGATTTTTATGTGGTAAATATTAAGTTTTCTTAATTTGTCTTGTTTGTAAATATTGATCGTCAATAAATATTAATAGTGTATTTAAGTGATTCTAGAAACAAAATTTTTAATATTAAATTTTTAATCGTCTTGACTAATATACCATGTTAGTTATAAAAATGTTTGACCAATTAATATTTCACTTTGGCGTAAGTAAAAATATTACTCATTGTTAAATGAAGACATAATTTTTCGTAGTACGTAATAAATAAACTCTTATATTGATGCTATAAAAAAGCTAAATATATTTTTATAGTCAGTCTAATTTTTGCAATAAGTAGCGTTGTTTCCATCTTACTGCAATCAACAAATATAATGTAACAAGCATATTTTACTTGCCTACACACGCAAATCATCAGCTAGAAAGTGGTATTTCCTTAATTGTGAATTATGAGAATAATTTTAGTGATTTCCATAAAGGCGTAGTTTAGTTCCAAAAAGCAATCACATTATGTTTCCAAGCTTCTGTTTTTACAGGCGCCATTTAAAGAGTTCTCTCTAATTGGACGAAATGATCTCGGTTGCTACGTTTCACGAAAGAATTAAATGCTCCCTAAGTGGCTGCAGCATTCTTCATTTACAGCCTTGCTAAATTGACGTAGCAATTAGTTGAACAAAAATTGAACTTTTCCTTCACGAAAATCAAAAAGAATCAATTATGCGAAATAGTAGTCAAAGGTACAATTGCACAGTGCCAGGACCCGTGCGCATGCACACATGTAAGTTTTCGTTTGAGTGTGAAACGTTTTGAACATGGGGTATAATGTATCATTTAAATGGAGATACTTTTAAACGGAATTCGAGAAAAATAAGTTATCGATTTTCCTAATAGGGACAAAAGTTTTTATTTTCTCTTTATGTGGCCAACTAAAGGATGAAATATAGTTTTGAGTTTCCTGCAAAAAATATCTTTTTTCGCAAAAATTTCTGACGAAACGTTGTTTTCATAGAAAATATTTAATACCCAAAATTAATATTTCATCTAAACATGTTTCAAATGTATTATTTCTGAATATAGTTATCTAATAACTTAAAATAAAATTAATATTTCATGATCTAGAATGACAAACGATTGCGTCCCCAAATAAATTATTATCTATTTCTACGGAATGCAAAAATAGTTTTATCTATATTTTGCACATTAATGCTTTCGCGTTTTGTGCTATCTAATGATATATACAATTGTTCTATTAGCATTGGAGTAAATCGGATTTCATTAACAAACCCGCTATGGTAATAGATAAAATGTTTTTATTAAATCAATGAATGATACAAATTTAAATATGTATGAAATTTTTTTCACGCGATCCAAATACATTTCAAGAAAATCTAACAAAAAAATCAATAGAAAGGTAAGTACGTGGAAAGCCCGTGTCGAAAGTTACTTCAAATTCACAATACCTTGCTCAAAGTAGGATGTGGCATTTCGTTAGAGATGTTAAGAAATGTCATATTATACTAAACTTACTTAACAATTCCGAATATAAACTTTTAAGAAGAAAATTTCACTAATCCAATAAAAAATAAAAAATTAAGTTAAAAAAGTTTTGAAAAAAATTTAATACGGCAGGTTTCATTTGCATGTAATAATTACACAACAATTATACTTTAATGTGTTACTTAATTTAAGGCCTGAGAATGGCCAGTATTTATAAACTATTTAAATCCGTATGAAAATTTTCATTTGTATATCACTGGTCTTTGGTACGAAAATTTTATAATGTGGTTCACGAATGCGTTAAATCCTTTTTTATATTTAGTTAAACGGCTTACGCGGTTATAACTTAGTTTCCAAAAGAATTGAAGACGTCACAATAACATGTAATTCAATGTATACTTTGTGTTTATAAGAACTGATGTAGGTTATTCCAGGTATAGTGAACTACGTTATTTAGGGAAAGAGGAAAAGCGCATTTGCTTTGTATTCAATTCTTAATGAAACGCTTCAATTTATTGGCAAATAGTTCCACTGACGGCATTACAATAAAATTAATGTGGATACATTTTTTCAATCAATAAATCGATTTATGTAAATACCAACCTGTGTAAGGCAAGCCGTTAAAAAAAAACCTGGTTGGCTAAAACCACCAAATTACGCAATAATTTTCTTTTGGAGCTTGTTGTCATTTGAAACTACTTGACGTATCTTAAATCACTGTGTTTACTCACGTAATCAGTCAATTATGCGGTCATAAGAGCTGGACTATAGGTTTGTGATTTTATTTACACACACTATTAATATTTTTAATTGCTAGAATTTTCCTTCACTTAACTTGACAAAAATTATTCATTAAATAATTAACGAAATAATAAATAGCCCGGACCCTGTAAAGAAGATCAAATGGAACGGAATGAACGACTGTCGTAACTGAATAAAGAACACTTAATTGTGAACTGTCTTTTCAGTTTCGAAACTGACTTTGTTTTCTCTATCGAAGTGCAGAATAATTAGAACTTCCACGTCGGTCAGTTTTATGTTAATGAAAGAAAACATTGACGTAAAGCAAAACAATTATATCATAGTGAACTAAAATTTTTACGTTTATTAAATTTTGCAATTTAAAATTTTTGCGTGAACAATGCAGTAATTTAAACTTAAAATGTCCTATTATTTACGTCTTCGAAAAATTTGATGTTAAGAACAGAAGTTATCTAAATTAATTTCACGATGAAAAGTTTCAAATCCGGAAGATTAAGCACAGCTGATACTGATGAAAACGGAAATTAATTACAAATATCCACGCGTTAATATTACAAAAGTTTGCATTTTACTATGTATAAAACTGCTATTATTTTATGTTTGTTCTTTTATCACGAGCTAATAAATGTTGACCTAATACGTGTGATTTGAAAATACGTTCTTTCCTGCTTGAAGGTCGCGGAAAATATTAAAGTATCAAATCACTATTTAGTAAACAAGCAAAAATACGCAACAGAAATTGTTGCATTTGCGAGTCTTCAAAGGAGATAGTTTAGTAATAAATGCACTGGCAGATATCAATATACCTAAGTTGAATCACTATTGCTTCAAAATAATATTCGTTTCCATCTTCATATCTGCTACTTTGTACCACGGCACTCGCAGATGTCACGTTCTTGAGAGTTCATTTCTCGTCACGTGGTCGTGTTGCCATTCATTCTTTCCGACTTCTTAAAGACGCAGATGCACTTCATTACAGCACTCTTTACGCGTCGCTTATCATTGTCATTAAATTTTACTTTCACGCAAAGGAGCACATAAAAATTTTTAAGAAATAATTTCAATAAAAATCTAGCCTCTCTTAAAAGGCATTTAATTGTTAAAAATATCACTGTGGCGCAATACAGACCGCTATTCAGAAATGACAAAAGATTTCACCTTTTTAAAAAAGCCGTGTTAGATTCTTTATCGAGAGTGACAATAACGGAACTCGGAAGCAAGTGTAACCCGAAAAGAAAAGCATTGTCGAGCTGCCCGCGAATACCGGCCCCGATGCAAGACATCCTGGTGCGGCATTAGTCCAAAACCAGTCCCGACTGAAAACTTGCCTCGGCCAGTTCGGCCCGGCTGGAAATTATGCTCACGAGCATGTTGGAAAAAAAATACGTATAACCAGTCGGGTGCAAAAAAAATCGAAGAATTCACCTCCCCCCCCCCTTNTTCCATATCCAGAATGCATCCGAGCCATCCAGCGGGGGAAGGACCAGCTTGCCTTCGGAGCGTAACAAAAAACACGGACGAGAAATAAAAATAGTTCCCCTCTCGACACCCCCCCTCCCTTCAAAGCTTTCCAACATCGTGCCCCGTAGTACTCTTAACTTGTAGCGTCCATTACGTCCACCGACCCCCCGACCCCCTTCCACACCAACCGAGCCCTACCCATCTGTACCGTGAACCCATGACGCGGGTATTCTTCGAGTAATATTCGTGTGCCACATGCGGGCCCGTGTTGGCGTGCGTCAGTCGGGAACTGGTCACGCCAGTTTTTTTTTCTCGTCCACTACTTTTACCCCTTGCGCCAGCATTGTCCGACCCTTTAATGTCCGCGGCGTGCAACAAAGGGAGATCGGCTGAATAGTGGACGCGAGGAAGGACTGCTGGAGGCCCGAAAGCGCGCACCCCTTGAAAACCCGCGCCGGGACTTTGAAACCTTTTCCAGAGGCAGGACGAGATAGCCGCACGTGGCCTTTTTTCTTCTTCTTCCAAAGACGGCCGGCGCGTGTTGATCGGACGTCCTCTCCTGCGCGCAGGATACGATATCTTGACCACTGTCCGCCTTCGTCGTGGCTTGTCCGTCACTGTGCGCCCTTCACTCGTACGTGTCCTGCCCTGTCTCGCGACACTGCGTCAGCGTCCAGGATCCGGGTGGCACGTCTCAACACATCCTCACGTCTTACACTCCATTAGCTGTTTCTTGCAACTTTTCTCACACCCTGATAAAGTTCTACTTCCAGGGTATTCCTCCGCTTCATGCAAACAAAGCATAAAAGGCCTACCACAATTGAGCAGATGCGTCTGTCTGATCTGCCCGAGCTGACTGTCAGATGCTGGTGTTGCAGACGTGGGTGAGGTGCTTACCGACTGGAGATGGCTAAACTTAATCTGCACCATCAGAATCTGACGTCATCACAGCCGAGAACAATGAGATGCTTTGTTTATACGCAGAAGAGAGAAAGCGCGCGAAAAGTTACGGTTCGTGCATAACCTATTAAATAGCTAATATATTCGTTTAGTTGTTTCGATATGAAGGGCAAGACTGTTTGCTAAGTAATGCAGTGCGGCTAAGGTAATTTTTTACGTAATATAAATGACAAGCAGTATAATATACGGCGAATAAATGTCAAAACAGACAGCAAATTTTAACATAAATGGCGACTTGTTTTCTCCAACTACAGCAATCAGACAACCACAATTTTAAGCTCGCAAGGCTCTTCGTGATCGGTAATCTGCATGGTTGACAGCACCCTCGAACGGCTCGGACGGACGCATCTGCACAATTTTGGCAGGGCCTTAACAGAGTCTTACACCAGAGGGACAACGCATCGCAGTCGTGCGTACTCAGTGTAATAATTTGTTGCATAAGGACTATATCTTACTAAACATTACCTAAATACCTGTTTTTCTCAGTTTTTATTAATATTAGTTATACATAAAATATAATTATTAAAAATACAAGTGAAATTTTAATTTAACCAAAATAAGGGTAATTTTATGTTAAGACAAGTACAAAACGCTTGTGAGACATAGAATGTTTAGAAAACAACCAAGCACGTGGTTATTTTTCAAAGTTTTGATTAAAAAATTGCGTATAAACCGGGAATAGAAAACACCAACACTTCCTGCTCAAATTATTTCTACGTTACCGGCTGTTCACGCGGAATTGACCACATTCAAAAGTCACTGTCTCACGATCTACTTATCTTAACAATTTTCTATACTTCCGCTACATGTTCAGTTGACATTGACACAGGCCTCGTCACTTTATTCACGCGCAGTCCAAGCGAAGCCGTGGATTTGTTAGGAATGTAACAGGGCTACCAACGTTGCGAATTCCACTCCCAGATTTTCGCACGTGGGAATCGTGGCCGGATGATGCCGCCGGTCGGCGGGTTTTCCAGGGGATCTCACGTTTTCCCCGCCCTTTCATCACGGCGCTGCTCAATACTCATCTCAGTTCATCCTCATCGGCTCTCAGGACTTCGCTGTTGAAGAGCCGCCTAAATCTTTTCACTCACGCGCAAATACATACTCTAATGTGTTAAAGGAAGATTTAAGCATTACACTCGTGTTAGAGAGTCGAATATTTAGAACCATTTATAATAATTCGCTCTCTAGTAAACTGGTAGCCTGCATGCCAGTGCGTAATGAAGTACGTATGTAATGATTTATTATTAAAATGTATGTTTTAAAACTGCTTACTTTACCGTGAACAGTTTATACAACCGAAAAAATGTATCATCGCAATTAATAATTTCTACATTCTAAATTCGAATCAGTGATTTTAATCACTAGAAATGTTCTACTGCATCTTCAATTAATTAGCTGTTCTCTTCTGTCGAATCACTGGAATTCATTGTGGTTTTGTACCACACCAGTGCAAATCACTACGGATCTCTATAAATCACTGCTTAGTGAGTGAATATGAATAACTAAAATTATGTGTATATTGTTGTTTGTGTTTCAACACTTCTGCAATCGAGTTCGCTGTTTTGAAGCAGTTTAAAATGTTTCGATTTTAAAGTGCAGAATGGGGCGAGCTGCTTTTCCCAATGATGGCAGTTCAGAAACAGGAAATAACATGAAAAATTAATTTATAACAAAATATTTACCAGATAATTTTGTAAACTAATTTCAGTTGGTTTCTTACATTAAATCGACGCAGTGTATAACAATTAAATGACTATGAAATTTCAGATTACATTATTAAGTCGTCCGTTCTTGTGTAAACACTGTCATGAAACCACCTTCATGTTATACATAAATATTTTTGTTACAAATTCTCGAAGTCAGTGGACTGAAAGAGTTCCCTTAAAGGATGGAAGTGTTAGTTAAAAACATATATATTTAATAACAATTCCCTAATCAATTAACACACACTACAAAATAAAATACTCCCAGCTTTAAAAAAAAACAGATATTGGTTGCTATTTACAACTAACATTTACGTAACCGTCAATTATCCAATGAAATTAATGCGAGAAAATAACCTATATCAGTCCAAATAAACAGTGTACCAAAACATATTAAATTATTTGATGAAATATATATGTCCATATTTGACAGTTCCAACATTTATAATAATAAAGTCAGTATCACACATGCATTATCCCACTATAATTCAATACAGACTCCACCAGTCTGGAATGTTTAAGAGCACTCCGAGTACTCCCATGTATAGTAGCCCTTTACTCGTCGGCTAACTCCTCCTCTCTTCAGTTCATACAACACACACTCTCTCGTCTGCCGTCGTCTCGCACCCTCCGCTTTCACCCATCCTCTCCGCTGATATCCATGACTCCACCATACTTTCCCAATCACCACACATCAGCCAGTTGGCAACCAAAAGACTGCCAATTCTCCGACTGCGGGGGTATTTTTAGTTTCGTCGGCCATAGTCCAGGAAGTAGATATAAATAGTTTCATTCAAAAGTCAGCTGCCACCAACACCTCCAGAAGGGTGATGGAGAGTAGATGGGGACGCCAATCCAGGCAGGTGTCAATCATTCCGCACACTATGTGATGTAAGGGATACCAGGTAGTGATGATTCACCATCCCTCCACCTGTGGATGGTCGCATGCGCCCCATCCTGACATGGGTGTCCACGCATTACACTGCCCCCTCCTCAAGTCTAATCGTCCCGAAAACACTCTCCAACTACTGGACCTTCGTGGAGCACCATTCGGTCGATGTGCACAATCTTAGGCTTCACCCATTACCCCTGTCGACAAATCCGGCAGATCACCTTATTGATCTGCTTCAGAAACATGTAATGGCCTTCCCAAAATTTCTGTAGTTTAGGGCAATATCGCTTCCACCTTTGGGTTTTGAACAGCCACACTAGTGGTCCTTGAATAATTTCTTCAGGCATTATCCGGTCATTTAGTTTTTTCTTACTGTCACTGTTAATTTTAGTGTACCTCCAAACAATCTCATTGATATCGACTAATCTCATGTAGTTTTCTGGCATATTCTGAAGTGGCTGCTTCTTCCTCCACTGAAAATCCCAAAAGCAGGTCACCAGGGTGGCGGAGCTCTCTACCAAACTGCTTCTTTAAAGGCGTTACCCTTATTGTCTAATGGACTGCCGAATGATATGCCCAGAAAAATAAGAGTAAATTGTATTCCCAATCCTTCTTGTTGTCTTCCACGACAATCGCTAGATACTGCTCCAAGGAAGAGTGTAGCATTTGGATCAGCCGATAGGACTGAGGGTGTAATGCTGTGGTATGAGTTTTCTTCATTCTTAAAATCCCCGTTAACTCTTCGAAAACAGCTGCTTTAGAGTTTCGTCCATGGTTAGAATGAAGCTCTTGTTGAACTCCAAACCTGGAGAAGACATGCTCTTAAAGTGAGTGAGAGAGATTTGAGCGGCTCATAACATCGATATCTTGAGAGCTGATAGGGGTGAAGCGAGATGAGTATAGAGCAGTGTCGCAATGAAAAAGTGAGAGAAACGGAAGATACCTGAGAAAACCTTCCACCCAGCAGCATCGTCTGGCACGATTCCCACATGCGAAAATCTGGGAGCGACCCTGCTGGGCTCTGCAAGTGAGTCAACTACTAATTCCAGCCTCTTGGTTAGGAACTGGTATGACTAAAAGCCACTTTGTGAAGTAGTCTTATGCCACCAGAATGTATCGATTCCCCTAATCAATTACTAGTTATCGTCCAAAAATGTATACTGCCATCTGCTCAAATGGGGCTCAAACATTGTATTTCGGAAGGGGACCTCGTTCCTTTATTTTCGGACAATTCTTGACAGTACAGGCTTTCCACAGACAGTGCTGCTTCTGAACATCCTCCCGACTATGCAGAAAATATCCTCTCTGTCGATTTATTCCGTCTTATTTACACATGCTGCTGTGTTGTGCAGTTCTCTTAGAACTTCTGAGATTCGGACTCTGGTAGGGCAAATTTTAAGTGCATGTGATTCCCGACTTTGCTTTCATTGCTTTCTCAGTTTCTGTAAAGCACACCATTATTCAGTACAAATGAACACCACTGTTTTATATATATGCGTTGACTGTCGTGCCTAGACTGGATTTATCTCCTTCCATCGTTTTCGATATCCAGCTACTTTTCACTTCATTAATGCATGCAAGGTGCGGTCGGATAGCTGACCATTTCTTATGTCCTTGTAGCTTCTTGTAGGAGACCCATCGAAAGATACAGAACTTTGAACTATTATCATTTTTGCCTTCCGAAGTATACTTCTATTTACCTCCAGACTTTCACAATGACAACATAATAGTTCGCATAGTCAACTGGAAAGTTCATGTGTGTTTTTGTGAAGGCATCCTGGCATGGCGTATTTGAAAGTCAGATTCTTGCTGGTGCTGTATCCACAGGGCTATTTGACCTTAGGTGTTATTGAAATTTCGTAGCCAGCACAAGGAAGCATGATACACTCTTAGGAAGAAATGTCTGGCATAGGGTGTAAGTTTGCAATTGACTTCAAACTCAGGGGCTAATGAAATTTTCTTTTTACTTGGTCAAATTATGCAGTGGCTTCGCGATCGTGGCGAACACGAACACAAATCGACAGTCATAGGCAAATAAGCCCAGGAAACTTCGGGTATAAGTTTTGTCAGTTTATGCTAGCAAATCTCCTGTTGCTCTGTTCTTCTCAGGGTCTGTTTCGAACCCATGAGCCGACAAACATGGCCCAAGAAACTATTGTATTTTTTTTNTGCTCTGTTCTTCTCAGGGTCTGTTTCGAACCCATGAGCCGACAAACATGGCCCAAGAAACTATTGTATTTTTTTTGGAAAAGGTGGCCTTTTTAGGAATTTATTTCAGGTTAAGTGTCACTACTTTCTGAAACACAGAGTCTANTTTTTTTTGGAAAAGGTGGCCTTTTTAGGAATTTATTTCAGGTTAAGTGTCACTACTTTCTGAAACACAGAGTCTAGGCTGGTTAGGGGCTGTTCAAATGTCCTTCGTGCGACCACGATGACATATAGTTACACATAGCTAATTTCTAAATGCATAACTTTCTCCTTCAGTCGTTCAATGATGGCAGGAGTATTATATAGCCCAAAATACATAACCTTGAATTGCCAGGCTCCTTTCCCTTGGACACAAAAGGCAGTATTTTCTTTGTATTCTGGTGCCACCTCGCATTGCCAATACCCGCTCTTCTTGTCTAAAGTAGAAAACCTCTATGTACCTGCTAGGGTGTTCAGTGTGTCTTCTACACTTAGGCGTGGGTAAGAATATTTCATATTCACATTATTAAGTTGGCAATAATCAACATAAAATCTAATAGAGCCATCTTTCTTTTTAACAGTCACAATGGGAGAAGAACATAGACTGACTTATGGATCTATCACATCTAAATTTTTCATCTCTTTCAGAATATCATCAACTATCTCATGTGAAGTTAACAGTAGTCACCTTGGTAACTGTTTAATGGGCCTGGCATCCCCTGTGGCGATGTAATGGAATGCAACCTTAGTTCTGCAGAGGTCATTGGGTTCACAGAGGAAAGAACCTTACTTTGTCTGACGCCATTCAATATTCCCTGTCCTGGGACCTGAATGTAGAATCAACAAAACGGGCGTCGATGCCCCGATGTACAGTATGGGCAATAACAGTGAGCAAAGACGATGAGAGCTGCATCAAGAAGACTTTCAAGAATTTGGAGATGGCCATGACAGACATTGCTTCCAGGGTCCATGCTACAGAGCTTCGTCGGCATTCAACCAAGTGGCCAGAGTGTTGGGAATTTGGACAGCAGGGGCACCTGAGAGCCTATCGCCCACAACAGCAATAACAGCAGCTGAAGCAAAAGCAAGTGTCTTTGGCAAAATGCAGGTGAGAATAAATCACATTTGGGAAAATTATAAACATCGATCTTCAGGGCCAAAGGTCGGTGATTGGTAGAGGGAAGACTTTAATGTTCTTACAGGTACATTCCGTTAGACAGTATTCGGATGCCATATTGATGGAGAGGAACCTGATTTATGTTCACTGTCAGATGATCGTCAACAAAAGGGCTACCATAAAAGTAATAATACTAGACATACTCGAACCTACCCCTAGCCATCACCCGAAGGAAGTATCTAACAGTGCTACTTGTGTACAGTAATGGGCAACACCATGCCTTTAGTATTGAGAGAATGGCGCACATGAAAATTGGTGAAGTTAGCCTAGAGCAAAATTTTTACAAATAAGAAATATGGTACGAATACATTTTAGAACTCGGGTACAATGGTTAGGCAGTACAGACTTAGTGGTGTCAACATGGAAGGATTTGTCGTAGTCAATGAGCTGCGTATTATTTGCCAGACCATTGTGAAACCTACTTCTAGTGAAATTAATTACTGGCAGATTTCAAGAAAATTTGTCAGATATTTGGGTCTAATTCAACCAGCAGAAAATGTTGGCATCTTGCCAGGCAATGTCACTGTAGAAACAAATATGTTATCTTCTAACTCTGACCATTTTCCAGTTTAAATGATTAACTTGTCTGACAGTGCGGCTCATGTGTGGAGGCCACTTATAGGGGTTTGCAAGCAAGTCACACAGGAACTTCCAACTTTTCGTGATGTTTCGAGACCACAAACAATCGAATGTCCTTTACGAGAAGTACTAAAGGAACTGCTAGTAAGAAAAAGAGAAAACTTCACCTTGGGACAGGATGAGGCCATTTCTAAATTACTGCAGAGAACTCGGGATGTCTTCTTCTATAAACCAAATGAACTTCGAAGGGTTAAAATAGCCTGAAATCGTATTGATACAGAATATGCCAGGCCCATAAAACTACCACAATGATGACTACAACTAGCTTCGCATGAGGCATATGTGGGTATTCTATAGGCAATGGAGTAATTATTTCTGAAAGAGGTATCAGTTAATTGTATTTTCCCATTTTACTTGTTAAGAAAAAATATAATATATGAAATGTTGTGTAATTACTACCAGTTTAATAAAGTGACAAAGTTATACTTGCCCACTTCCAAGTCTAGACAACACACTGAAAAGACGAGCAGGTACACAATGGTTTTCTACTTCGGACATGACATGTGGGTACTGGTAATTCGAGTTGTCCCCACACNAAGACGAGCAGGTACACAATGGTTTTCTACTTCGGACATGACATGTGGGTACTGGTAATTCGAGTTGTCCCCACACGACCAAGAGAAATGCTTTTTGATTCCAAGGGAAAGCAACCTGGCAAATCAAAGTTATGCCTTTTGGGATGTGTAATGCCGATGCCATATTTGAATGCCTGATGGAAGTTCTCACATTAGAAATCTGTCAAGTTTGCCTAGATGATATCATTACTACAGGAAGGAAATTTTAAGAACTCTTATNGTTCTCACATTAGAAATCTGTCAAGTTTGCCTAGATGATATCATTACTACAGGAAGGAAATTTTAAGAACTCTTATCACACCTCGTATATAAAGTGGCGGCAGTCAACTTGACACTGGTTCCTACGAATAGCCATATTAAAAAAAAATCTTGGGACATGTATTCACAGCCTACGGAACTGAAACAGACCCCGAGAATGCCAAAGCATTCAGAAATTGGCCATCAACAAACAAAATCAAAGTGCGAAGTTTTCTTTGATTATGTGCTTACTACCATCGATTTTACCTGGGTTCGCCACAGCTGTCAAGACATTGCATGAGCTTACTGAAGAAAAAAGAAAATTCCATTCGACTATTGAGTGCGAAGTTGCTTTTAATTAGCTAATGGTAATTCCGATATCTCCCCCATACCTGAGTTTCCCGAACAGGTAGAGCATGTTCATTCTGGATACTGATGATAGTGATGTAGGCATCGTCCCTGTGTCAACTTAAATTCAGTCTGGGTTGGAGAGAGCATTGAAATATTCAAGTAATTTTCTATACAAACCTGAGAGAAATTTCTTTGCGACAAATAGGGAGTTTTTGGCTGTGGTGAAGGTAATTTCAAACATCCATCGCTGCCTTTATGGCTGACATTTTATTCCAAGTACAGGCTATGCTTCATTTTGCTGGCTACTGAATTTCAAGAACTCAGACATTCAAGTAGTTCGGTGGATGTGGCATATTCAATATCATGGCTTTGAACTACAACACAGATCTGGATGCCTTCAGAGCAGTGCAACTGAATTTTCTAGGATGCCATGTGAACTATGCTGTCATCATTGACAATGCCAGGAATAAAAGGGTGGTGAATCGCAAAAGTTATGGAGGACCAGAAATCAATGTTCTGTATCTTCAGATGGGTCACCTGCATGGAGGGTTGAGGTAATTAGGTAATAACAGCTTAAGTGCCCAATTTTGCATCAAGTACTAGAGTGGAAAGAAGCTAGCTCCCGGGCAAAATATAAATATTTATTCAGTCTGAGGACAGCAATCAAAATATACTGGGAATAGTGGAATTCCCTCATACTGCAGAATGGTGTGCTTTACAGGAACCGGGAAAGTGATGGTGAGAAACACGGATTGTTACAGTTGGTCTTTCATTAATGCAGGTACCCCAAAGTGTTAAAGGAAAAGCATAATACCACAGACAGTGGTTTCCCTTAATCTGCTGATATCCTGGATGTAACAAAGATTCTGGGAATGAAGAAGACTAGGACTACAGCCGTATACCTTCAGTTCGATAGAATGTTCAAGAGGCTTTATCATATTCTTTAGAAGTACCTGGTGATCTTCCTGGCATATAAACCAAATAGATGGTATTAACAAGATTCTCGACAGAGTTATTATGAGATTCCACTGGCTTCATTGCCGGTAAAATGTTGAGAAGTGGTGCCGAAAGTGCGACATCTGCTTCGAGAGGAAGGCACCAAAGACTAGGAGACATAGTTACTTCCAGAAAAACATTGTTAGCCCCTAATTCGGGAGGACGGAAGTCGATTTTCTAGAACCCTTGCCTGCTACAGAAAGAGGTAACCAGTTTATACTGGTGGCACAAGATTACTTTGCTAAGTGGCATGAGGTCGTTCCCCTCCCAACCTAAGAAACATGTTACATGGCCGATGCACTCGTACAGCATGTCTTCTCGAGGTTCTGGGTGCAGATAAAACTCCATTCGAATCAGGGACGAAATTTTGAAGTTGTTGAGTTCCAGGATGTAACAAATATTCTGGTGCTAAAGAAGACTAGGACTACAGCCTTACACATACAGTCCGCTTGAATGATCGAGAGGCTTAACTGTATTCTTGAGCAGTACCTGTCATTCTTCGCGACTGGTAACAACAACATATGGTATTGAAAGATGCCATTGTTTCTCCTTGCTTACTGCTCTGCAGTTCTTGAGTCTAAAATGCTAACACACTCAAAAATGCTGTTTTAGAGAGAGAGAGTTACGCTTATTTGGTGACCTGTTTTTTAGCTCAATAGAAGAGGGAGTTGTCCCCTTAGAGTATGACAGCCAGTTAGATCACAGACTAGTCGGCTTCCATGATTTTGCTCGACAGTGCCTTAAAATAAATTGTGACAAGATGGAAGTGTGGTATGAGAGGAGAATGTCAGGTGAGGTATTTAAAGGACAGCTTGTGGACCGTACAGCATAAAAGGCTGAAGGTTGCTAACCAAAGCTATAGTTACATTGGGAAGGCCCCTACAGGATTCTGAACCAGATCAGTAATGCTGTCTTTCGGATTGGTCAAGGCTCTTGGGCATAAACTTGGGTTTTCTACATTGACTGACTAGCACTTAACGGAAGGCCATATATTGCAGTGTGTTTTCGGGCAGAACAGACGTAAGGAGGAGGCAGTGTTGATATGGCAGCGTGACCATCGTACCCTTCCTCTTACCCCCTCGGGCGTATGTTAATATTACTCATAACTAGAGAAGGGAAGGCCGATTTTTAAATGGGACGCAGAACTCNGAGAAGGGAAGGCCGATTTTTAAATGGGACGCAGAACTCTTAAACATGCTGAGATAATGATATCGGTATTGATGCCACTCCTTACCCTGGATGCTGGAATAACTTGGGTAGTCTTTGCACAAATTTTCTAGTCATCGCTCCACTCAGCACGATGCGATGTGCATAGAAATTTACGCGCCAGGTCAGCTTAGCTATATGTATAAGTAGCATAGTCCCTCCGTGTCGAGATTATGGAGCCTGGTAAGGCCATTAGCGCCTGTTGTGTGTTACCATCGGAACGACTAACGACGATGCAGTAACCAACGAGTGTTATCTGCATGCATCGCGGGAGTAGACAGAGAGACTGACTGGTGGGCCAGGATACCTGAGTGGCAGACATTTGGAATGATATTAATATATGGCAGTGGACGTTTTTATCGNCTGACTGGTGGGCCAGGATACCTGAGTGGCAGACATTTGGAATGATATTAATATATGGCAGTGGACGTTTTTATCGTATATTTGTAACTGATAAGAGAGGATTATGTGTGTAACTAGTATAAATACATTGATAATGACTTTAATTTTAATAGAGATTGACACTAAATATTGCGCTCACTGATGGGAACATTAATAGTTAATAGTAGTGATGGGTAGTCTAATGTTGTAAATAACATCTGTATGTATTTTTTATAACTTTTTGAATAAATTAACAAATTAAAAACATTTTTTTAAATTTTTTTCAAAACATTTATCTTACACGAACTCCAGGGGACTTCTAATACTATTTAATATTATCTGGTTACATTAAGTTTAATATCAACTGATTTTTCTAAACAACAACTGTGTGCGAATGAGTGTTACCTTTTATTGGAAAACTGGCTCATGGTCACTCAGCCGTTAAATGTAACACAAGAGATATAGAATGCTTTCAAAGAACTGCTATGCATTCATTGACCTTGGTGTCATTGCCGGTGATGAACGGCTATCATATGTGATGACTACATATACCACGCCAGGAGTAGGGGATGAGTGCCACTCTAAAATAAAGTAGGGGTTGTACAAGTTCGTAAGCTAATATCGTCGGTTTACAGCATTCCGCATTGTTCTTATCACACCCCTATGAATGAAGGCGACTAATTCTAGAACATATAAAGGTAGTCGGGATAACAAGTTTGCATATATGGTGTTCCAGTGAAACTTCAACCTTGACACCTGCCAAAGCTGAGGTTTGGACGTAGGGGTTGTAATCTGTTCTGTGGCGTGAGGCGCCAACACTTAATAANTGACACCTGCCAAAGCTGAGGTTTGGACGTAGGGGTTGTAATCTGTTCTGTGGCGTGAGGCGCCAACACTTAATAAAAGTCCTCAGTGATCAGGCGTAGGAATGCTTCGACACTGTTGTTTAATGGTCCAATTCACTAATGAATGAATACAGGATAATTCATATTTCACAAATCGAGGTTTTATTGTTGCATGAACATGTGAATTGATACATGAGCCCTTGAGACAACTCCCTCCCTTTTCTACGTATGCTCCGTACAATTCGCGTCGTAAAAGGGGGGGTGGGGGAGATTCGTCGCACTTGTTGGATGATTCTAAAAGATCCTTCACACTGCGGGATAACTACTAAAGGTCCTTCACACTCGCTGGATGACTGTACTTATCTGGCTTGCTGTGCTGGTAGTTGTTCTTGCAGATGAGGTCCGGTGAGCTGGAACTGCTCTCGTCCTGTCACGGGCGCCTCGGTGACTCGTCTCGACGTCCCTCCTTCTCGGGTCGACGCAGGACTCTGCGTCTGATGGCGGCTGGCTGCCGTTCTCGTCTCCTGCGGAATCACTCCTCCCTCCCGGAATCTCGTCGGCCGACTGCCATGTTTCCTCGGACTCCTCCGGTTTTGTAGGCCCTCATTGCCATATTAAACTGCCCCGGTTTCTCCAGGTAGCCGCGGACCGCCCCCCTGGGTAATCAACCGCGGGCGTGTACTCCAGCTCCATACTTGGGTCCAGCGTCTGCTGTTTTGTTCTGGTTTACCAGTTTCAGCACTCCGTTCTGTCCGTGCGGAAATAATTGAAAGGGGCCTCTCGTTGCGTTCGTCCAAACGCTCTCTCGGTTTTTATTGTGGTCGAAAGCCTGGGACAAAGCACAGCCTGGCGAGGTCATAAATACGTCTCGCCGTTCCTGCCTGCTCGCGGAGTCTGGCGTCTGTCCTTCTATTCTAGCTGGAGGTTTGTTGTTTGTTCGGCGTTGTGGGAATACTTCGGGATCTCCCCCTGGCCGCTGCCTTCGTGTTCTTCCCGCTGTCACCTGATTCAACACCGTGACGCTATTCTCCCGCATGTCCGCCTTCCCATGCAAATGGTCGTCTTGTAGGGCCGATCTGGCGCCGTTCCCTTCGTCACGGCTGCCAGGCCCTAAATCCTGATTGATATCGTTCGCCTGCGAGCTTCGTTAGAGCGTGGTACGGACGAATAAAATATAGGGACGCCGCAGGCGTCAACCTGACAATGAATGGCTTCGTTCCTGCCTATCTCATCCTTGTGGATCTTGTAGAACAGGTCTGCCATGTATCGGTACATTTCCTTATCCATTTATCCTGAAACAACATGGTGGTAAAGTGCAAAGTTTCCTTAAATACGAGAAATATTGCACTCTCTTCGCTCTGGTTCTCTACAGAATCTCTCTTGCAATATTTAAATTGTTATAACTGCTGTCTCGAATAAGTTCTCGGCATTTCTATTGCTTTTTAAGTACATTTGTATCACATAACATGCACTTTTCTGAAGATAGTTTTTTTTTTGCCACTTCAGGAGAGATGGCAGCACCTCATACGCAGTATGATCGTATACCAGCCCACGAAACTTATAGAGTTTTCATATTATCCATCCATGAATCTACGTATCAACTTCCACAGTTACCGAATAATATTTACTAGGTATGCAAATTTTTGTTTCAGTCATTGTACTTCCAAGATATACAGAAATTTTCCTTGGATCAATATTTTGTGCTACTCTTTAAACACTTTTCCTATTCCAAGTCAAATATACCAAATGTGGCAAGACATTCTTTTACTTGGTGTGTGCTAGCCTACTGACATACCCAAACGATACATTGCAGATATTGAGAAAATAATATTTAAAATGCATAATAAACACAACTATTGAAAAATTCAGAAATCCTTCTATTTTATGGTTTTTATAAACAATACCTTTAATTTAAAAATGGACTAAAATATTTTAAATGATTTTACTCTTTGGTCATATTCATTTTTCGTTCAATCGTCTATCAATACCGCAGTTTAGTAAATGTTATACGGTAATGGTCACATCGGCATCGGCAGTTAAAAATTATCACTTCATAAAACATAGTTACAGTTCTGGATTTTTAAGTGATACAGAGGTATTTTGAAGAGAATTATTGAATCACCTGGCTACTTACGTGATGCGAAGCACAGGTGCTGTTAGAAATATGGGAAAAGAGATCGAAATTACCAGATGATAAAATGTGGGAATACCTCAACATTTTCAAAGCTCGTATTTTTCGTTGAGCTAAGATAGTTGTGTGATAGTTCTGATGTTGGAGGTAATGGCAGTGCTTATCCTAGAGGTCCTGGACTAATATTTGAGCTATCGATATATCTGTTGATATCCAAAAGATCTCTATCAGAAAACTGTTATTGTATATTACGTGAAGTGCTTGAACATGAAAACAAGAGTGAGGAATGAAGAACTGAAACTTACACATAAGCAAAAGTAAAAAGGCGAGTGGTTCTGAGTTCATTATACCATCTTTTTATTGGCAGCAGGTGCTGTCAAATTTACAAAGTAAATACATTAATTAAAATTACTTTTAAATAAACACATACATAGAAACAGTTACAAATGACTGAGATTATTTGATGTTAGACCATCAACAGCAGGAAACACATGTCCATATGTTTTCCAGTCTTAGGTAAAGGGCGGATATGTTTTTCACTAAATTTAAAAAAAATTCAACGTAAAAGAAATAAACCTTACAGAACATATGGAATGTTTTCTGAAATCTAAAATTAACACAATTTCACTATGAGCTGTGTTGCTTCTGTCTTTGGAAGAGACAGAGCATGTGGCACAGTATTGTTTCTAGCAATGTTAAATTAACTGGGCATTTACTATAATTTTTATAACATTTGAATGGAAATGCATATATATACCCAAACATTCTGCATGGTGGATATTCATTATGCAATTTTCACATGACACGGAAAGTGAGAGAACTTGCTCGAAGAAGCAATCTCACTCTCACCAAAACTGTTATCTATGCATACTGATCGAGTGATATTCTTTTATCTTTAAATGATACAACACATTTCTGCAAGTGTAAACAAACAGAGACAAAATCTAAATAGTGTAAAAAAATGTAATTACCCAACTAGGTAATGTGATCAATACAATTAGTACTCTGAATAGTCAAATTAATAATGTGATAAATAAAATAAGTAATGTCAGTTAATAATTAGATTTTAAAAAGTATTTACTTAACCTTTAGATAGAAAAACATAAGACTTACCTGAATTAGTGAATGCACTAGTGCTCTAGGTTTACCAGAATACTGACAGTGTGAATGAAAGAATGGAAAGTCTCTGTCAAAGAGTGGATAGCATCGAAGATAAAATAAACCAGAAAGTGAGAGTATTGAAGAAGGAAAAGCAGGAATTTTTCCAGGAGTACTGTTGTAAGCATTGGGGGAACTGCTTCAAGAAGACCCTGACGAATTTCGAGACGACCATAATGTAGATAACTTTCACGTTCTTAGCTACAGAGCTTCATCACTTTCCACCCAAATAGCCTGTGTGCTGATCATACGAACAGTCAGGACACCTGACAACATGCTGCCCCCCCCCCCAAAACCAGAAATACCAACAGCATTAAAAATAATGAAGCGATAATCAGTTACCTTAGGAAAACTTGTAGACACCGATCTTGAGTGGCGAAAATCTGCAGTTCCAAGGTATGTTTGGTAAAAGAACTCGGATGAGTTTTAATGATGTTTCTTGTCCGATGGTTGTGGACACAGGATTGACCATAACAGTGGTAATACCAGACATCCAAAGTCTTTCCCACAGCGATCGCCCGACGACAGATCTGAAATTTGTTATATGGCTATGGTAATGGGTCTGACGTTACCAGTAAGATGTAAGAGTGAAGCTCTCTTCAAACTTTATGATCTTACCCTATATAATATTTACACCAAGGAAGAAGAGGATGGGTGTACATGTAAAACCATAAATAGTGAGAATTCAGCCAAATTAGTGAAAATAGTGCAAATTGAGGTATGGTAAATCAGTGTCTGGTAGCTAATTAATATGATGGCTGAATTTCACTCATTTATATCTGATTCCCACTGAATGACGAGAATTCCACTGCCATAAGTCACTTATTTCTAGTTTATTTGCTTGATTCGTCAGTCGGCAGTAGTTTATTAACAGACTTTCATTGAATGTTATTTCACTGACTGGTATCGATGAATTGAGCTTAACTGTATTTTGGGGCTTGTTGTATTACGTAGACGGTAGTTTTATACTGACACTAGCTGACCCGGCAAACGTGGTTTTGCCATAAAAAGTATTTCTAGTGATTATAGTATTAGAAAAAAATAACTATAACTTATTGTAAGTGTGTGAGGATGTGGTATATAAGTGGAAGAGGCATGGAGCTCTGTGGACGATGACGGAATATAAAATTAACAAAACACCAAACATTTATAATTTTAATTCATAAAAATTTATTGAAAAATATATAATTATTTACGCAGCAAAAAAACAATATCAATTCCTTAACGCAGTAGAGTGTACAATATTTGTTGTCATGCCATCTGTAGCTAATACAAATAAACTTGATGGTTTGCCCACTCGAAAGCATGCCACGTATAATTGTCCGTGTGAAAAACATGGCATGCTCAAATCTAAGCCACAAACAGACATTGTTTGGCCTTGAGATCGGTTGATGGTCATTGCAAATGCCAATCTAATTGGAAATTGAAGACGTTTGAATGGAATTGGCACATCTGTGGGTATAATAGGGATCCGTGGTAGCAAGATACTTTCACCTCGGAATTTGCCATTTAAAATGATGCATTCGGTTACATTTTTCATCAATTTTTTAACAACTAATCGCGTGCCGTTGCACAGCCGTGGTGGATTTAAATTACGAAGTAAAATAACCGGAGATCCAACCTTTAATTGTAAATTATGCTGTGGCATGCCTGGTAAATCTAAAGAGTTTAAAAACTCTGCTGGATAATTCACAGCTTCGGAAGCATCGCAAACAGAATCAATAGATTTGTATGTCACCAAGTCCCCTGGCAGCAATTGCTGTATCTTGAGATTTAATTCGTTGACGTCCACATTTTTTGCTGCTAAAATTGCTCTTTCTGCCAGCCACTCATGATGAATGTATTGTGTGTGTACATCGGGAAATATGTGGTCAATGCGAGCATCTTGTGAATGAACGATTGTGCAGAAATCGGTCGGTAATTTTATGGACCTAGTTTCATCTGCAGTAACTTTTCCATCGCCGATATCTAATAGTTGTTTCGAGAATATTTCAGCGGATCGATCTTGAAGCATTTGAACGCGCATATTAACTGTCAGTTGTAATTTTTCAACATTACGCCATAGTGGCGATGATTTTAAACAGGCGTTGATTTCATCAGCAAACGTTGAACGTGGAATGATGAGAAGCGTTTGTCTAAAATCACCTGATAGGAGTAATAGAGTACCACCAAATAGTTTGTCGTTGTTTTTGAGATCTTTCAATGTCCTGTTCAATGCCTCAAGCGAATATTTGTGTGCCATAGTGCATTCATCCCAAATGATAATTTTACACTGTTTCAGGACTGTGGCTATGGACGAATTTTTCTTTATGTTGCACACTGCATCTGGGTTATTTTGAATATTTAGTGGCAACTTAAACGCTGAATGAGCTGTTCTGCCTCCATCCAGTAAAGTTGCCGCAATGCCAGACGATGCAACCGCCAATGCGATGCCATTATTCGATCGTATTTCGGCGAGAATTAGCGAAATAAG
The DNA here is from genome assembly GCA_002778355.1 of Clitarchus hookeri. Classification (NCBI taxonomy): domain Eukaryota; kingdom Metazoa; phylum Arthropoda; class Insecta; order Phasmatodea; family Phasmatidae; genus Clitarchus; species Clitarchus hookeri. The sequence continues at coordinate 301,849 of NQII01000343.1, forward strand.
GAATGTTTTGCCAGTTCCACCCGGTGCGTCCAAAAAAAAGAATCCACCTTGCCCTGCCGAAACTGCGATCATAACGCAGCCATAAACAGTTCTTTGTTCCTCATTCATTAGTGGGACAGTGCGAGTAACAATCGCTGCCAATTCTATAGTATCGTATTGTAGTTCACGATTCATTTCAGGGTTCAGTAAATCAGATGCACTTCGGTTTGGCGATTGCATACCGAAATGAGTGAGTGGTAAATTGGCAATCATAATGCAATGATCCTCAATAGCAATAAATACTTCATTGTACATAGCGTCGCTGAATGGAATTGTTAGATCGTTGCACCGTGAACGATGTTGATGCCAAATATCATCACTCATTGAATCTTTGTGATTATCCCACAATGTCTCTGCACGGGCCGGGAAACATGTAGTCAACACTATAGCAAATAGTAGACGAATTTGTTTTGCTGAACAGTTCAATGCTGCTTCAGCAAGCATACATTCCCACTGGTTGTCGTCTTCCAGCAAGCCGAGTGCAAGACATGCATCTTTATACGTTGGATACTGGTGTTCATTCACTTTACGTATATCTTGAAATGACAATGGACCGGTGACATTAACCAATAACAGTCGAAGATAAAAGCACTCAGTCTGCCTTGGATTGACTGTAAATACACGTCCCAAGGTGTTTGATTTGAATAAACCGGGACATGCATCAATCGGTGTGCCTTGCTTTCGGGGCATCCATTTTTTGGTTTGGCCCCATGTGAAATAGCGTGGTATATCTGTATAGAGTAATGTCCGTGCAAAGGCACCAAAAGCATCATCACGGTTACATAATTGAAAGAATTCGGTGAGTGTAGTTTTTAGTGGACTTAATCGTGCTAGTTAGCGACAGAGCTCCGTGAAATATACGCGCTGACCGTTTTCAAGATGGACGGCTAAATGAATAAATGCTGGATTCCGTTCATGAATTGGGAAACCAAAGATACGCCAAACTCCTTCATTGGAGCTGATGTACCGGCCAATTTGGTAGAGCGTTATTTCATCGTTTTTATTCACTGGAGGAGCATTCAGNGATGTACCGGCCAATTTGGTAGAGCGTTATTTCATCGTTTTTATTCACTGGAGGAGCATTCAGGTTTGTATTTTCACTCGAAATACAGCCATATCACTGCCTTTATTCACATACTTGCAAATGTATTTGATGCTCTTCACTGAACTGCAGAACTCAACGTTAATATGAGCATTGTATGTTTTGCTCAGCAGAGGCGAATATGGTACCACCCAACGATTGTCAATGTCAATGTCTGTGTGATTGATATTTTTAATGAATGATTGTCCGCCATTATCGGAACTTCTTCGACGATACATTGGATAACCGTCAACATTTGTGATTGTATCATAAGCGAAATTTTTTGGGAAATTTTTGGTACATTTTCCATCTACCATGCAAGGCGATGACATATTCAGAATACCGCATGGGCCATGAATCATGTTTGCTGTAACAATGTCAAACAGCATTTGATCAATAGATGGATCTGGAATTTCCGCAGAAATTATACTATCAATTTCTTCAGGACGGATTTTGTCGATCAACCAAACCAAAATGTGGGCATGCGGTAATCCACGCTTTTGCCATTCAACCGTATACATCCAGCAACGTGTGGGGCCGAATACATGTAATTTCGTAATGAAAATTATTATAGACTTTAATTTTTGTCTGAACACACGTGCCGTAATGTCATGACGATGTATTGCATTTTGTCCAGGCAATAGCAAAGATGTAATCTCCGTCCATTTTGGATTACATGTGAACGTGATAAATAAACATGGTCGTCCATATACGCGCACGAAAGTCATAGCATCCTGTGTATACTCTTGCATATGACGTGGACTGCCTATGTACGATGATGGTAGAATGACAGAGTTACCAATTTCGTTGATGTCGGCGTTGTTGACAATAGCGTCTCGCAAGTGAATGTATTCTTCCGCACGCAGCTTTTGTTGGTTATATCGCAAGTATCGTAGTCGTTCACTCTCTATCTTCACGTACATGTCGACCATGAATTGTTGACAAAGCTCACGACATCGTAGAATGATGTTATCCTGACCGCGTCTTACCATCAATCGATAGGCGTAAAAATCCTTAGAACTAACATTCNTAGAATGATGTTATCCTGACCGCGTCTTACCATCAATCGATAGGCGTAAAAATCCTTAGAACTAACATTCTTGTTAGTTCTACGGCTCCTGTAATATCTCGTTGCTTAATATTTATGCAATATCCGTCTTGTCCCTTCCAGAACATTAGTGGATATTGGAGAGCGTCGTATGAACGGTGTGTATCAGCAATGAACTGGAGATTATTATTTCTTCTACGAATCACGATTTCTCGTGAAGTTGAACGATCACCAACGATAATTCCAGCAACGTCGTCAACAACAGGTGCATTGAATCTACGAACGTGCTCTCCAGCAGGTGTTTTGTCAGGATTGATGACAATAGCGTGATCATCACTTTCTAACTTGTGCATGTGTGATTTGAATATTTTCAATAATTCATTGTGCTCATTCAATAGAGTGTCCAGCTCGCTGACGATGCGTCTTGCAAAAAGTGAATCGAGGTGAGTGTAGCTACAGCGTGCGTCCACACGTGCATCCTCACCGCCCATAAAATAGATTTGCAAAAATGTATGTGGTTCTTCAGGCATTGGCAGCAATGAGCCCACTTTATGATAAATTTGGCCTTTGATTTTGAATGTTGCATTGAATTGTTGACCATTTGCAGCGCTATTTTTAACCACTTCTGTTGCTCCGAACGATGTCATTTGGAAACATGAATTGAATTTTCTAATAGACTTCAGGAACAGGTTAGAATCTGGATCCGTGCCCATAAGGAAGCCGTTTAATGGTTCAGGTGGGGTTTCAATTGCTGGTAATTGCACCTTACCCGATGAGCAACACATCCCGGCTGCCTCATATTTAAATTTTAGGGCATTACAATGCAGGCATTCTGTATCCATAGCACCAATGTCCACTTTTGAATGAGCATAATATTGAATATCAGGCTCATACTCGAATGCTAGACGCAGGAATGAATCTTTCGTGAATGATCGATGTATTTGTTGGCGTTGTTGATTATTTTCCCTGCGTCTGTCAACTACGAAACGGCGTGATTGTCTTTGTTCTGATCTTCTTTGTTCGTTTTGTCCAGCTCGTGCATCTTCTGATTGTTGTTGACGAAATTGCGCCATGCTCACACGCGCATTGGTATTATCTTGCTGTATATCTTCTTCAGTTCTTTGGGCCCTTCTTTTTCGCACGCATGCAGCGTTACGCGTTTGACAGCCCAAAGAAGCCCCTCTGCGTTTTGTTGGCATTGTTCACTGTAAAAATAAAAAACACATAAATATAAAAAATTGAATTACTTAATGATGAAAAACAGTATAGTTATAATGTAATTATTCTTTGGTTGCACATATATACACATACGTGTAAATTCACACATACATATACGCAATATTTAATGATAATTAATGTATATTTCTTATTATTAAATTATTTTTAATAATAAGCGTTTACTCAATGATAAAAAACAGTATAGTTATAATGTATTTATCATTAATTGCACATATATACACATACATATACATACACGCAATATTTAATGTTAATTAATGTATATTTCTAATTATTAAATTATTTACCTTGTGCAATATTTATTTTTTAGATCGATTCTCACTAAATTTTACACACACTGACTTTAATATAATATAATAAACAAATTTGTTTATTATATAACACGTGCTCGTGACACGTGTTGAGTACTGTTGAGGTTATATAAAATTAATTAAATAACTGAACGTGAGAACTACACTTATATATTAGATAATTTAATAAATATTAATAAAATGGAAATACAAACAATTACAGCTTTGCGATCAATAATAAAGTTAATTAAGAAGTACACTTAATTATTGAAAATATAATTGTAAACACGTCACTACTACGATCTGAGCACAAATGAATAAGAGAAAGGTTATTGTGTGAGAGAAAGTGGAGACCGGCTACTCCGTGCTGTGTCACTGGGAGACACCTGGTGGGAATAAATTGTAACCTAGATCGATAAATGATCGATGATAATTGATCAGTTATCGACCTAGGGTAAAATTTATTAAATTACTAATATCGCTATAAAAAAATAAGGGTTGGTGGTAGAAGGGTGAAAATTTAGGAGGGTATGTATTTTTTGATGCCACATCATAAAAAAATAAAAAATAAAAATTTTGTTCAAACAATAAAAAAAAATTGTTTGGGGGTGGCCACCCTTATTACTTAGGGGTGTAAAAAATAGATATAAATCGATTCTCAGACCTACCGAGTATACATAAAAAATTTCATAAAAATCGGTCCAGCCGTTTCGGAGGAGTTCAGTGACTAACACTGTGACGGGAGAATTTTATATATTAGATTTAACTGGAGGGGGTAAGATCAGGCAGTACCGAGTTCGTAGTATAAACATTGCAAAATATTTAATTGTGAATGAGCTACCTAGTAGTCTGTTATCAACCCACTGTGCTTCCACTTCAAGCGAAATATTTCTTGCAGGCAAATGCAAAGGATGGTTTGTCAGGTATTTGGGTCTAATTAAACCAGCAGAGAATTGTGGCATCCTACAAGATATTGTCATTGTAGCAAGGACTTCAGTCTCTTCAAACTCAGGAAGGTAGCTAGTTGGGATGTTTGTCCGACAAGGCTTTTCGTCTTCAGGAGGGGGCAATAAAAAGGGCATGCAAGCATATTTCGAAAATCCTTCCAAATACCGATAAAGTTTCAAGAACACAAAATAACGAATGTCCTGTACCAGAAGCTCTGGAGGAACTGCTAACAAAAGAAAACCTGGACTAGCAACAGGATAATGTTGTCTCTAAATCACTGCAGAGAAATCAAGGTGATTTTTCCTGTTGGTAAATGGCCTTGGAAAGAGTAGCATTGCACGTCATTGTATCGATAGAGGAAATTGCAGGTCAAATAAGCAACCACCAAGTTGACTACCAGTAGCTTCGCACGAGGCAGTTGAGGGTGTTCCGAAGGAAATTATGTTGTAAGATGCAATGCAATCATTAGTCAGTCTAAGGTATTCTCCCATTTTACTAATTAAGAAAAAATATGGCTCTACAATATACATTGTGGATAACCACCAGCTTTAAAATGTGACAAAGACCAACTCTTACCCACTTAAAAGGATAGGCATCACACTGAACAGCCTAGCAGATTCACAAATTTTCTCTACTTTGGGCATGAAGAACAGGTGCTGACAATGCCAAGTGCCTCCAGAGGACCAGGAGAAGATTGCCATTGGTGTCCAAGTGAAAGTAAAGTGGCAAATAAACATTATCCAGTATGAGCTGTTTAATGCCTCTGCCAACTCCGAATGCCTGATGGTAAATTAATTTCATTTAGATATTTGTCGAATTTTCCTAGATGATATCATAGTCACAGGAAGGACTTCTGAAGAGCAACTAATACCAACAGACTCTGTATTGCAGAAGGTGGCCACAGTCAAACTGAAACTGGTTCTTCAGAAGTGCCACTATTTTCAAAACTAAATTTCTTAGGACATGTATTGTCAGCCTATGAAAATTAAAACAACCCAGATAGGATCAAAGCAGTAAGTTATTGGCCGTCACCAACAGTTAAAAGCGAAGTGCATAATTTTATTGGCGTGTGTTCTTAATAACATCAATTGGTACCTAGTTTTGCTACGATTTCTAAGCTGTTGAATTTATTGAACTACATGCAAAGTAGTTCTCGTTGGATCCCTCGAGTGCGAAATAATTTTTAGCCAGCTAAAGGAATTTATTTTATCTCATAATCCTGGATTTTTCAAGCAGTGTGGGAACGTTCGTTTTGGTACTAATCCTTGTGATGTAGGCATTGGAGCTGTGTTATCGCAAATTTATTATGGGATTACGAGGCCACCGGAATACTTAAGATAATTTCTGCATATGTCCGAGATATATGACCGTGTGACACACATAATATTCTGGCTGCGCTGAAGGTAATTACATACATCCACGCCTAATTTAACAGCAGGCATTTCATTCGTAGTACTGATAATACTTCATCATACCAGCTACTAAATTTTAGAATCCCGAATGTCGAACAGTTCAGTGGATACAGCATTTTAAAGAGTGTGACTTTGAATTACAGCACAGGTGTGGGTCCAGCAATGCATTTTCTAGTAGGCCATACAAATCACTGACAACATTGTGAATGCTAGGAAGAAAAGTGTTGCGAATAACTTATGGCATGCAGGACGAGAATTCAAGGTTCTCTATTTGCGATGGGTCACATACATGAGGTAATGAGATTATTCTGAAGGAATGACTAAATTACCCTACATTTCATCCAGTACTACAGCCAAAAGAAACTGACAATTGACTAGGATGGGGCAAATATCAAGCATGAGAATGGTAGTCGAAGCATAATGTGCACAGTGGAATTCTTTTGCTCTAAGGAATGGCGTGCTTTACAGGAACTGGGAAAGTAACAATAGGGAACTCTTGTGCTTACAGCTGGTTCTTCCAGCATACAGGATCCTGGAAGCCTTAAAGAAAATGCTGGTATCACTAAAACCCTCGACAGAGTTTGACTGAGATTATTCTGGATTCATTGTCTGGAGACTGTTAGGAACTGGTGCCAAATATGCGGCATCTGCACCGCGCGAGTAAGTGGCCAAGGAATAAAGTACAAGGTCACCTCCGGAAGTAAAATTTTGGATCCGGTTTTGAGAGGATGGCAGTAGATATTCTGAAATTTGCTTGTCACAGAGAGGTAATCGATATATACTGGAGTACGACGAAGACGAAATGTACCAGTCATTCTGTAAAAACCAATCAATGTTTGTCAGTGGGATGGGGTCCTCCACTCTTAATAGATAATGCCAAATACCATAGAGCAAACATAACGATATGTTGTGTGACCCTTCATATTAATTAATAATGCACTGTCTATGTTACTCAGAAAGGCACCATTAGAGTATTAAACGATTATACACCTTAGTAACTTCCTGAAATACAAGGGCTTCAAACACTCGATTAATGCGCAGAAAGTGTCTTTCACTATGACTTGCTTCAGGGGGGCGTCATTTTTTCAGGGACGTGATTGAGTACATTTTGAATAATTAGAAAACATTTGATATGGCAAATGTGGACTATTTCTTGTAAAGCAGACATGTTTACTCAAGTCCAAATCTCACTTGCAGTGCGAGGTAAGAAAACGGGCATCTATACCCGAGCGACCTGGTTTGTGAAAACATTAGAGATCTGTGAATGGTGATTTAAAAACTCAACATAGGCCATTACATAAGCACACCAGGATTTGCAATCATTATTATGCTTTAATTTATTAATGTTAATGTGGACGTAGCAAAAGTATAATGTGTATAAATGCATTTATAACAGTAATCATTACAATGTTGTATCATGAATAAAAGCATTTCTTAAATGATAACTTATAATTGTACATTTGTTTGTGCTATTTAGTGTAAATTGTAGTATTAGTGAATTTCTGTAATGGACAAACAACTGTATGCCCATTTAAGCTCACGAGAGATATTTCAAATATGGAATTTTGTATAAGGATTTTCAAATTTCAGCGCAGTGCAAAATTATGTAAGTATGTATTCCGTAATTGTGTATAGAGGAAGTGTAGATATTATTTCTATGTGTGTATCCTTTACACATTACTATGTTAATAGAACACATGTTTCAACTACTGCAGCTCTACTTTTTATTTTGTGTTTATTATCTCTTTGGGTGACCAACATGAACAGAATTTGGAGTAACCAAATGCTTAAGTCACAACTTCATGAATAATGGTCTTATATGCTTCTTAAATTATGTCAATAATTTTTTTTTGTACTCTATTATGTACGAACATGTTTGTGAATTATGTGAAGAAAGTTATTAGAGATGAGAGTAAGCTTTCTGCTTCTGTGTTTCGCCAGCCTCCCCCCCCCCC
>NQII01000343.1:309865-439462 GCA_002778355.1 Clitarchus hookeri
CCTTTTACAAAAATAATTAACAACACGCATTCGTTTGATTTTATCGATTCATTACATTATTCTAAATAATATAAATTTGTCTATGAATTACCGTTGCTCGCTAAGTTGTGGTGTTGAGAGACCTATGAAAGAGCTAGCCTAATACCGTGCAGGATTCTGGATCGGTGTATAGCCATTTCTAAGGTTTGATATTTGAACAATACTTGTCATAACATTTCCGAACAAACGTGAAAGGAAAACGAAATAATTTAGGTCAGGGCCAATGTTTCAAAAGAATGGAGATAAATCAACCCTTTGGATCATATGCAATGCATAATTATCTTGTAGACACATCTTTTAAAATACTTTTAAAAAACTCCTAAGTTGGTTAAATTTAATTTGTTACTCTTACAATTAAAACCTTGGATAAGCCTGAATACTTCGAGGCATCAAACGAGCAAGCTGTCCATTTACTCGGTACTCTCACTTTCCTTGCAACGCCGGTAGTGCTGTCACACAGTAACAACTTTGTGGTTATTTTTATTATCCTTCCATGTTTGTTGTTAGTTATTAAGTGTATATCGTCCATTCATTGCAAGTCGAGTGCTACTTACCGATTTAATTTTTTAGCTTAATGCAATTTATTGATTTTGAAAAGAGTGGTTACATTTCAGCAAGAATACTGGAGATTTTTACTTCGTAGACCTTCAGAATAGGGGGAAGTATGACATTTGAATCAGATAAATAAAATTTGAGAATAGAAGTAGAAAAACTGTTGTTGGGCTCGTGCACTAGGGTATTTATAAAACTATGAGCCAATACGAAGCATGTTCATTTACAAAACGCATTAAAACTTATTTTTCCATGGAAATATGCAGGAAAGTGTTCTCTCGTTGCCTGTTTCTTTAAAATTCACTTGAAGACAGAAAAATTACGCTGTCTTTTACAAAGACATCAAAATCAGTTTTATAAGTGGTAAAATAGGTTCTCGTGGTGCTAGCACAGGAACTTATTAAACATGGGTAATTTTTGAGCACATTTTTATAGCAGATGAGATGTTTCGTTTTACCACAGTCGCTCACAGCAATCTGGAATTGAAAAGATACTGCTCGACAAAGTGATTCTGATGACAGCGGGCTTGTTTATTGAAAATTCAAAGCTAGTATATTACTTTAGGGCTTCTGTAAACTAAATTTACCAAGAATGGCAAATGATAAACGAGTAACAGAAAATGACTCCAGGATATGATGCATTACAGAAATAACCACACAGAACTTTGAGTATATTTGGAGTAACTTAAGCGTGACAAAGTTGCAGAATGTGATGTTATAAATCAAGTAGAAAAAATTAAAAAATTTCACAAATATTCAGTTGATATAAAGCACGCATCCATCTTCATCAAAATAGTCTTGCAGCAAAATCTGGACGACGACTGGATGCAAGTAAATTCCATTTCATGATGCCATATTTGCTACTTAGCCATTAATTAATTAATGTACACCCATAGTGATTTACTGATCAGAAAATTGTATGTTGTCAAAGATTATATAAGCCATTTATCCACCAGAAGCATATACATGTGCCTAACATTGGCAATACTTTTATTCAGAAGATTTTTACATATTTCATTAACATCTCAAAATCATTGTCCAGTTTTAGAACGATGAAGGCAGAGAGCATCATTAAATGCTACGGATGGGGAGAAAAATAGTTTTTTCGGAACGGATTATCACTATGCCAGTGTTTCGACGACTACAGGAGAGCGCTTTAACTTCTGCCTCATTTTACAACAGCACACTTAATTTGCTAGAGCTTGATGGTCTGGCGAACCATCACAAATTATCTTTGTCCACTGCTGGTGTCATAAGCATCATTGAATGCACATTAGTGTATTAAAAACATCCTGAAAATATGCGTGATTCTTTTCTTGCCTTGGTGACCAGGAATCTGTCAACACAAGATAATGATCGCCCGCACATAGTCCTAATTAAATAGAAAAAGTTTACTTCACGTATGAACACTTCAGTGCTGTACATTTGTCGACCAGAATGAATCCCACCTTCTTCCCCATTGAAGGCTACATTATTTGACACATTATTAATTTCAGTGTGAAAAATGGGCACGTGGTTATACACGATGTGTGTTTGTCTCAATGTTGGTTAGTAACGATGCATCCAACCAAACACAATATGGGCAATCGAGAAACTTAATATTTCCTTCTTCTTGCGATGAGTGGCAGAAAATTGTTTTATAACCATTTTGAACACGAAGTCTCAAAATTTGTCTTTTTTGCCGAATTTCAGACACTTCTTCGATAATTTTAAATGGTGGAATTATCACTGAAAATATCTCATTATTTGTGCTCTGTCAAGGAAAGTTTCAAAAATGCTTTAATAAAAAATGCATGTTATCTGCATCTGCCTGCATATGCTTATTAGACGCCTAATGATGGTCACATTGGTGTCATTATCCACATTTTAGATAAATAAACCTATTTTTACATCCCCGAAGCTGTGTGTAAAACTTCTATGTTGAAACTCCAGAATGCCATCAACAAGCACCCATGTGTTGTAGTTATATGACGTTTTCCTACAACAGTTGAGGTCATATGCGCACTGATATTTAATGACCACCCTATTGAATTATAAACATACTAATTGAGAACATGCTAGGTAGATAGCCTGATTGAAGAGCTCTTAGGGCGACGTTGGGTCCTCCACGGAGGCACTGCATTGTCTCACTCGATTATGACATAAGATTTGATACAGGTGGCTCCAAATAAGTTCACTATTTCGAAATGTGTAGAAGTAACTAAAGGGGCAGAGATGTTTGAACATTATTCTATATTGCAATAAGTTATAAGAACAAAAAAAAAACACTGTGACTATTTCAAAGTGTTTTATGGCGGTGGTTCTTCAAACTGAGAAATGTTTCCAGTGTAATTATCTTCAATACATTTTCCTCTGTTATACCAAAAAAATGTAGTTAAATAAAACAGATGCTAATACCATGATATCAATCACATGTGCAGAGGGCTGTACAGACTTGAAGTATCCACAGCACCTTGCACAGGAATTTTTGTAGCTGTATGTGAATGGCTTTATAGACTTTCTTGACTGGCGGCAAGGAAGTCATTTTTAACCATTATATAAATACTTACAGATATAATATAAAATAAATTTTTTATCTACCATTAGTGTTATAGTATTTCTATTTTTTTTACAATACAACATTCACTCCAGGGAGCAAGTTTTATCGTCCGGTATTTAAGGGTATGAGATGATTCGAAACTTTCAGCAAGGCTTTGCATCAGCATATATACAACGATGCTTGCTAACAGAACATGAAGGTGGGTTGAGTATTTTCTAAATGCCTTACTTATTTTGTGACCAATTGCTGCCCAGCTGCATTCCAATTGTCTTCACTTCATCGGCCGTATAGCATAATAAAAAGTTATCCAAATAAAGTATTAAATTATGATGACGGCTTCAGTGAACAAGTGCTTGACATACAGGCTACTGCCACACTTAGGGATGGAAGGTGTTGCCCGGCAATTCAACATCATACTGTTCCCTTGAATGTGAACGATGTTATCACAGCCTATAAGAGCCTGATAGGCCGCAAGTTGGACACATAGTTTGGGGTACAGTTGCTGGGAAACAAACTAAATATATTTCTCGACACCAGTTGCTACCCAGATTATTTCAAAGGGATTTAGCTGATGAAGCTGATAGCCATAATATATATTTTGTCAGTGCACATAATTATTATGTAACCCTCAACCAAACTCTAGCAGTATGGAAATGTATGCACTAATTACCTTACTTAAAAAGGTTTTGGTAGAGTTTATTCAGATTCTACCAATTACTAGAAACGTTCGACTAACATACAATTAAACTAAAAATGCCTATACTTGCTGAAGATGCACATATATTCATTAAATTTCACGGATAATCTGATATTAGGTGTATGTGGCAAATTTAGTTGTCTGTTGAGCAAATTTGTCACCTAGTTTTGGGATCGTAAAGTGAGCATTAGTTGGCCCATCTATTGTAGTCATAAATACTATATGCTCTATGATATTTATGTAAATCATGAGGTGTATCAACTGTTTTTACGAAATTGCAGATTGCAGCCATCAGTATGGTATGGGGAAATATAATAATTCTCAATATAAAAATAATAAAATCTACGCCCTGATCTTGACAGTTTATGTGCAGTGTTGCTAATACTGCACAGTCATTAATCAGGGAAGATGTTATCTGCTGAGAACGAGATTCTATTTTGGTCACAGACCAAATAAAAAAATATTTTATTTGCTTCTGAGAATTTTTTAAGAACAGACATTCTCTTGATCAAGCTGTTTTAGAAGAAACAAGCAGACTGGTAATTACCATAATTATCTCCATCTCTCTCTCAAATACATCAAGAATATATTTTCAGTTAATACGCTGGGGCATTAAGTCATATCATTACTTGTTCCACAAAATTATTTCTAAACTTTTATAACCTGAACTGAAGATTTGACGTCTTTCATAAAGCAAACTTGTTCCCAGGATATATATTCATTGCGTCTAAATTTATTTAACGCATCTTTGGTTTTAATGTCTGTCCTTCCATCTCTAGTGACCTCGCTGTTGATGAGACGTTAAGACCTTCATACCTGCGATATCTATCCTGTACTCGAAAATAGTGTATGCCATGTAAGGATCCATCAACAACCACCGCAATAATGTTGCAAGCTACTCTTTGAGACCATGAACACTACCTTCGCATTTAACAAGAGTATTAATGTGCTCATATACTTTTTTACTTGCAGTTCCTGAGAAAGCTCTGCCATGATTATTAATAGCGAACTTGCCTAAATAGGACTCAAAACAGACGTGACGAAATTTCATTTTTACAGATAATTAGTCACGCAGGTGAATATAAACATCACGAATGTAATTTGGATGATCAAGGGCGAAGAAAAGTCACTGAAGATGTGCCAAATGTTTTATACATACTTAGAAGTCCCCAGTGCGTAATCCTCTGCCCGCACGAACAAGTTCAGTTGAGTATCAAACACAAATTCCGAGAACAGAATAACTTAGGAATATATTTTGCCAGCATTTGAAATTTTAGTCGCCTATTTGCAGAGGATGATAATCATATGCTTTCGAGTTGCTATTTACGACGAAATGCAACTCATAAGCCACTTAAAAATGCTTAATAAAAATTATACTGAAATAGATTATCTTCGGGAATGATTCAACCAAACAACCTGAAGTATTGTTTCGGCAGCAGCTCCTGTAATTATATAGCTATCTGGCAAAACGTTTTTGTAATAAAATAATTACAAAGACGTAAGACAAATTTCACCTAATAAAATAACCAGGTTAACCAAGTATCCTGAATGGTCATGATCGATAAGACACAAATCTCATGTGGTGAAGCAACAGGTCTTACGATTGTTCGAAATTGTCCAACTATTGAGAGAATCAAGGAGAATCGTAGTGTTCTAGAAGCTTGGTAATCGGAATATGCTTTCTCCTCGAGCATTTGTATGCTTTTTCATAGTACTATGTCAAAACAACCAGCATAACAGACTTCACCTGTACGATGCAGCACATATTCGTAATTTTTTTCGGATCTATCTTATATGTAGGCTAGGAAAATGGCATTACTCATTGTTCAGGGCATTAAGGGTAATACGTCAAGCTTTTCCCTACAACTTCAAACATATTTCTCCCTGGCCATGTGGTAAGGGAACCGGATAGGTAAAGGCTCTTACAGGTTCTTCAGCATCACTTAAATTATGAGCAGCAAGCCAGTCTTATGTATTTTGGAACATATAAAAATATCGGGTTTGAACTCTCATAACTTGTCTGTGCGGGCCTGTGCCACGCAAAACCGCACAGTTGCCTTTTCCCCAGCTTCATGGGCACTTTCATTCGGTACTTCTGTAAGCTTTGCAATATTATGTTCCATACATGTCGGATGTCAGCTGACTGAAAAGTTTAATGATTTTAGTCAGATATATTCGTTATGGATGAAAGTAGTCCCTCTGCGGCTTCGAAGAGTCTTCGTGAGCAGTATATGTCCAGGCATAATTTAAAGTTAGGGCTGCATCGAAAAGCATGTCAATTTACAAATAAAGAAAAGGCGCTTAGAAGAGCTGTGTTACATAGGTAGAATGAGAACGCGAGGGACTCAGTAAACGCTATTATATCAACAATAAAGGTTCTGAAGGTCGCGGCGCCACGGAGTTGCAGCTGCTAGAGCGCTCGCTTCCCATCGAAGCAAACTGGTTTCGAATCCTGTCGTGGTCGCTCCTGAATTTTCGCACGTGGGAATCGTGCCGGACGATGCCGTAGGTCGATGGGTTTTCTCGGGGATCTCCGTTTTCCTCCAGCCTTGCATTATGGGGCTGCTTCACACTCACCTCGCTTCACTCTCATAGGCTCTCAAGACCCAGATGTTAAGAGCAACCCAAAACTGTGCACTGTAGGTCGCCGTAGACGTCCTTGGTCTGGGTGTGTAATGCTAAGGGAACTATAAACAAGCCTAACCTTTTCTAAATTGACAAAATAATCACTAAAATTAGCGTAAGTGATTTGTTAAATCATATGCGCAGTAGTATTTAACGTTATCTTTCCTGAATAATAGTCGCAGCAGCTGGACACATCAAAGCCCTTCAGTTATCTTCAAAAGAGTCCGGCAGAACATTATTAGGAATTGCACACTAATTTGTCACCTCATCGGCAGCCACATATAAACATTATTCTGAAAATAACAGCACTATCACACAAGAAGTATGTTCGTAGCAGTGACAAATCAATTCTTTCCAATAAAATTGAATTACTGATATTTTGAAGTACAACATAAAAACCAAATAAACAAATCGCTTCTGAAATGTGCAGTTAATATTGTTAATCTATGGCCATATATATTATGAGAACATCTTATTTTCTGGACCACTGTGCTCACTCCCAATATGTGTTAAATAATGTTTATTTGACATATATTTAAAATAACGTAATTATTAAAAGGAATATTTTATTAACGGATACAATGAAACAGCATGAATCTAATAGACCATCAATAGAGTGCAGAAATAACTATATTCGATGCTTTTATCCCAGCCATTAATTGTTAAGCTGGTTGATAACAATTGCTCTTATTTATACTTAAACTTAGTACACGAGGGTTGTAGTTCAAAAGTTTCAGTCCCGAAAGGTAAATGGTATAAATTATTACGTGGCCTCACGCAGACTTATTCTGCGTGGATCCCTCTTTATGTCTCAATTTTGGTGATGAATGAAGAGACAAGAATGCAATCAGCTTAATTAAATCACTACCGTAATACTAACCATATTGGTTTATATGTTTAAAGAGGACCAGACACTTATTTTCATAATGGCGGCTATATAAATATATTCAGCAAAAATTGCTACGTCTGCGAAACTTTGTAACTAATTATAAATTAACTTTATATTCTGGCAGAATCTATGCAAGCATATAAAGTATTGTCTGGCACACGTAAACAAACCAGTTTTCATCAACTGCAGCAGTACTGCTTGTTTTCCAAATCAGGTAGGAATCGGCCAGTGTTACCAAAGATATTATATAAAAACATTATTTCTTAATTTGGTGCTGTATTAAAAAATGGTGGACAAAAGTGGCTATTTGTGAGCTTACATGGTTACCGTAATAGATACTTTCAGCATTCAAAAATTTTGTCGAAATTGTCCGGAATCTATTACAGATTTATCAAACAGTACGAAATAAATAACTTTTCAATTTAAATCGAATGCGTTTACATTGCCAACCATAGTATTATTTGCGTGCAAAATTTGACGAGAATCATTTAAGTAGTTTTTTTTAGATATACTGCAACAGCGATATTAATTTATGTAGTGCTATCTTCCAAAATGGCGGGCCAATAACAGTATCCGTTTATAAATGTAATACTTGCATCATGCGCTGTTGAAAAAATTGGCATTAATCAGTTGAATGGTTCCCGAGATATGACATAGCACCTTAAATTTTAAAATTACCGTAGTTTTGAAAGTTAGGCCCCGACGTGATCTAAAACTTAAAAATGGCGTAGTCATTACTAAGCACCTACTATATGTGTACCGAGTTTGGTGAAATTGGGTTCATGTGTTTAATGTGTTTTAGGGGAAACACACAAATACACACATTCACTCAGGAAAACGATCTCAAAAGCCTTTCTTTCCTACGGAAAGTATGCTAAAACAAAGAGAAAATATGTGTGTTATTAGTGACTAGTAGTTAATAGTTCTGTAACAAAATAATATTAAACTGAATGTGCACAAATACTTTGCGCTGTCCCTATGGTCTAATTTCTATAGCTTAGAATATGTGAGGCGGAGGAACAGCCTGGAAGTAGAACTTTAGCCGGGCTTCCGAAAATTCGAAAGTAACCGTGTAAGTACCACAGGATGTTAGGAAAACTAAGCTCTTTCGAAAGCCTTCCTTAAGAACTACTTGTATGCACATTGTGTATTCTTCCACAGCGTGTTATATCAGCATTTTCATGGGCGTGATCACTTTATTCATGCGTCGGTCAAGTGAAACTGTGAAATCATTAGAAAAGCAAATATTTTACTAATTTTTGAATTCTTACAAAAACATGCGAAAAAAAACAGAAAAATTAATCATTTCAATATTTACAAATGTTTAAGTTCTAAGCTAAGCCATGAAACTCCAACTTGACCGGATTAAGTTGGTTGGGCTGAGAGTTTTGGGCAGCTTTTAACTACAAGGCTTGGGGGAAATGATCTGAGAATGAAGCAGCGCTGGAATGCAAGAGCGGGGGAAACGGGAGATCACCGAGAAATCACGCTGACCAGCGGCACTCCACTTGAGAAAATCCGGGAGCGGCCCGGCCAGGGATTGAACCGGGTTCGTCTTGGTGGGAGGCGAACAGTCTAACCGCTTAGCCACAATGGCCCCCAACTTTACTGGACACAAGCCAGTCATAGCCAGTGTACTGATTAAAGTATGTGTAAGTAGACGCAGTTAAAGTTTTCAAAAGTTGATCACCAAAGTGCTTATTTGACCTTGGACAGCCTATTTCCAGTTGCTAAAGTGTGTTTTTTTTCGCCAAATAAAGCAGTAAACGCAGGTCTTCAACGGCCTACTGGGGAGCTTAACAGTCGTCACAGAGAGACTCGGTGGCTCGGTGCTGGTCGTGGACAGTGGCGATGGCAACTAGCAGGAGATGGCTCCCCTCTTCGGATTCAGGCAGTCGAGGGTGCAATGCCCCCTCCGTTGCACATATGGTCAAGGGAGTCATTCACCGGGTGACCGGGTAACCGTCCCAACGCGGGGAGGGGTGGACGCCGGCTAGAAGAGAGAAGGAAATAAAAAAAAATATTAACCCTTCGGAACCATACTGATTACGGCAAGACTTGAGAAAGTGAGGAAGGGGGGGGGGCGAAGAGAGGGACGTAGCGAGTAAACACCGCAGGCCAGTCGGAGAGAAGCGGTCGGACCGGTTATACGGCCACGGGAAAAAGGGTTCCCCCCGTGGGCCCTTCCGCGTGCTGGCTGACCCTCGCTCGCCTGGCGTAGGACACGACCGCGTCGCACACAGCATTTGTGCCCGATCATCACGCGGCCCAGTAGGCTAATGGTGGGCCGAATCGAATATTTCCGCAATCGAAATACTTTGTACTCGAATACTTGCAAGGATCGACAACTTTCACTCGCAGCTTGAATTCCAGAACTGTTAAGTCCCGTGGTGGTATTCGTCTACTCAAATACGTGATTTTTTTCCCCCCTGAACAATCTACTTCCATTCGCATTATTATATTAAGATTAGAAGACGCAGTCGAGGGGTGGGTGAATGCCGATTCCAGGCAACTGTATAAAAGGCAATAAAATCAAAGATAATGTCTAAGAAGTCAACAATAGACACTAAACCATTTTGAAAACTTTATTGTGTAAAATAAGTGGACCGAAAAACCCCTGGGAATACTTAGACTTCCGTAAAACAACTATTAAAAGCAAATATTCGAGAACGAGCTTCGAACGAACGACGTGACATCTGCATGAGAACTTAAGTACTCGTGCGAGACGCGAGTACTGAGTGCTTATGAATCACTCTGCTTGATTACTCGGATGAAAGTATTAACACTTTGGTAACCATTCGAGATGTCTCGAGAACATCTGGGAATCGAATTCCGTGGCTTTCCGAACTCGAATGTTGCTATCACTACAGGGAACCACAGCTCACGTCTTCATTCTCGTATGTTTGTTGTTGGTGGTAGGCCACGAACCTTCCCGATCCCAAACCCACATGCTAATGTATTTTCTCTAGCCATGCAAAATCTTACTGACCAAAATCAACTTTTACTGTTAAAATAGTTTATATCATCAAAATTAAAATTTTTAATTAAAACTGTTAAAAAATATGTTTAATGTCAAAATTTTCTTTCGAACCTTACGTGGTACCAATTGGACTCAAATTTCGAGAAAAATTTTTGAAGTGGCACAATTTACGGTGGTAACCTGTACTGATACTGATGATATATTTTTGGAAATTTTTGCGGGTTATGTGATACAGAGTATAAGTAAGGTGGCAATATTTGTCAACCTCGTTTTGCCAAGAACATAATATATATTTCATTAAGTTGTGAAATGTAAAAAATATAATCGAAATTAGTACAGCGGGTTTCATGCTTCAGCCTAATGTATATGCTTAGGATGTGTAAGACTAAATTAGAGCCAGGATATTTACATTTACTCACATGTGTATCCAAACTAATTTAGGCACCTGCTATTATTGAAATACTAAGCCGAATTTGTTTAACTTACATCACTTGTTTGGTTATGTACATATGTCTAACTGGCATACATAAATTTAGCACTTTTATGCTTAGACTCAGATTTGTCTGAGACGGGAAGTCCTCATTTATTTCATAACTTTGTTATAAGAATAAACTTTCACTCCATCAGTTTGAATAGAACAACCATAAAAATTGAGGTCAATAAACTCGGACCTTTAAAAACATTACACGTCCCTTATTTTACTTTTCAAAGAGCTGTTACAAATTATCAATAAAATAACTTATTTAAAAAGTCAGCACAAATATTTATTGGATGTTTCTTACACGAAGGTTAATTCATTTGATCCTTATAAGGTCCCATTTTTTAGCCGTTCTTATTCTGGTAGGGATTCAGTCGTTTCTCTAGCACGGTAGACTTATGACACCCGTGAAGATAATGACACTTGCTGGAATCGAAAAATTAATGAACTAATGCGTAATGCTTATAGTAGCGAACAAGATTAACGCCAAACAAAAGAAAGCGATTAAGTCAACGCTATTCTTTGTTCTCCATTATTATTAAAGTTGTTGTTGGTCAAAGGGTAGGAATAAGTAACAAAAATCTGTGTGCTTGTGTTACAGTAACTTTCTCGTTTATGTTATACCAAGTGTTATATATTTGTGTTTTACGCTCCTGTAGTATATATTTCGTACACATCCTACCGGGACTTCTCACCCCTGGCTACTTATCCCGTCACACGGAACTCCTATAAAGATAGACATTGCTTCAGTTTTAATGAGCACTCAAAATATCTACGCGTCTTCACCAAAGATGTGGCAACTAAAAATACTGTTTATTGCCATGCATTCATTGTCTTTCTAGCAATACTTGAATTTTCGTTGTAATTTCTAGGGTTTATCCAGGACGACGTTATACAGGAGTGTTTTAGCCCACCTAGTTTACTATCCTAGGCATGTGCGATAGATCTGTTGGATTAATGTGTTTTCAAGTCTCAGTCAGACGTGTCAACCATATTAAGCCCAAAAATACTAGCCGGCACTTAATGACATACACTAATAGTGCAATGTTAACCGTTTTCCATAAGCCGCAGAACAAAGAAGTGTGAGTGAAAATAATTACCATAATTTATCCAGCAATTGTATTTTCAATTAAATATAATAAGATCCTTTAGTTTGTAAAGTACTGATTTTTTAAAAAGAAAAACTGCTTAAAAAGAATTGCATCTCTTCAAAGTCGTTTTTATTACAACCCTGTGAACATATTACTAGGAAACGTTACTCTCATCCCAAATAGTGGATGTGCTGTGTTGAATAAATATTTCTGTTTTAGAGTTCGTGCCAAATGAATAATTCACATCAATTAATGCTTAAGAACTTCTAAATCAATTGTTTTTGTTGAAGAATTCAGAACATCAATATAAACAATTCCTCTCAGCAAGCAATATTTGTAAAAAATAAATTTTAATTAAAATGAGATATATTTTTTATGTCAGGAATGTTTTTTTATTCCTGTAAAGGTTTAACATATCGAGCTTATTTAAAGCTGTATTTTAGTACCTATATATCGCTTAGTTAGTTTATTCAATCTTTAGCATAAGCAGCTGTGTAATTTTAAATCTACTTTTTTTTACTTATCATAATAATAAAATAAACAATTTTACTAAAGATCCTGAAATCTAAATATAATAAAAATATATTCAGCGATAGCATAGTTGCAAAAATGGTAGAGGTAGCCTAAGAAAGGGAACAAAATTATTTTATAAATTATTATTTCAAAGGAAATAAATTGTAAACCCCATTCCCTATCAGAGTACCGTATTAATCATTTCTTAAAAATTTATTGATTTTATAAATATATTAAATGCTTTAAAATATTCCAACAACGCCACATTAGAAGTGTCATGTTACCTGGTAACAAATTGCAAACTTCTGGTCACGCACAATTGCATCATCTGTATAACATATGCTGGAATGAATGAATAATTACATGAAAAAGTTTGGTCAAAATATTTCTAGTAGATCCTGAGGTACATAATATTAGTTAAATTTTTTGGCAGAGCTACCTAGTGCTATTAGCTAGTAAATTTACATTTCATATTACGAACTAAAAGAGTACTTATTTATTTTAAATCAGTTGTGTAGTACGCAAGACATGTCTTATCAACATAATTGTTTTTAATACGACTGTGATGCGATTGACAATCATACCAATCAGGTATATGTTACGAATTTGTTGTAATTTGTATAAATGTTTCAAAGTTATTGCGTACAGAAATGCAGACACGCAAACACAGGCACGTACAATAAAAGAAACTAAGTCAATATTGCCCTCGCATGCATAATATTCTACCATTCAAATGCATGTAGTGATATGGCTATGTCAACGTTGATTCTTTAAAATGACGCAAGCGTATGAGAGACATTTCCTTTAGCAAACAATTCTTGAGGATGTTTATGTTCACGCAAACAACCAAGGAGATGAACAAGTAGATATGAACGTTGAAATGATTAAGTGAAATAAATTAGTTTCCGATAATGTTGTTCCACGGTTTTGAATCTTCTTCGCAACAACTTCAAATAACTTTGCTTATAATTAAGATTTCCTTAAATGATCACAAATGTTAAATATGGAAATCAAACTAAGGTACTCGATGCTGGAATGAAATGTATTACTACTACAGTAATGGCTGTTGATGATTAGGCTTATATAATATCATACAATTCGTTAATATATTTCTGTAATTTAAACAGTTACATAAAATTAAAAAAAAAATGAATTTAGGTTCTTATGTTAATTTCTAAAAATAATAAAAGGTGGCATAGCGCATAAAGGGCCCTATTCACACAGTTAGAAAGAAACTGTGTGTATCACAGTTTTCGGCACATAAATAGTTAAATTCATTATATGTTTGAGGGAAAAATGCCGCCGTTTTTGGTAAGGTGGATTAAAAATATCAACAGCCAATTTCACCAACAGCCAGCTCGTTCTCAATGACACCTACATTCCAGTATTTAAATCACATATTAACTTAAATAAAAATATCAGGTTTTGTCTTTATATATAAAATATTTCATGATGTGTTACCACCACTCAAGGGCTTACTCCTTATATCATTTGGAGCAAAATATGCCATATAAATGTGGATCCTGCTCCCAATATTTACACAGTAATTCGACAACCAGCATACCCACCCTACAGTGGAAAGGAGTTTGCAACACCGTTTCAGCATCAATGTGCGGTGTGGTGTCCTACACGATCAGTTCATTGGGCCATTCAATTTCCAAGAGAAGGTATATCTGCACTTATTGCTTGGGGATCTGCCGCTGTTATTTGAGGATAGTCCGTTAGCAGTGAGACGTCGTTTGATCTTCCAGCATGATGGAGCACCGCCTCACTTCCACCGTGCTGTGGTTGAACACTTAAATGTGCATTTCCCTGAGAGATGCATTGGACGAGGCGGTTTTCACTCCTGGCCTCCTCGATCCCCAGATCTATCACCACTAGATTATTGCGTATGGGGATGGATAAAGGATATTGCTTACCGCACGACTGCACAAACAGGTGAGGAACTACTTGCGCGTGTCATGCATGCCGCTACAGAAATCAAAGACAGTCGTGTGCAGCTACGCAGAGCAACACGTGCGGTTCATAAGGCTGCGGCCAAGTGTATGGAAGTAGACGGAAACATTTGTGAACATCTTTTGTAGGCATGTCACACGCAATTTGTGATGCTCAACTATAAACAATACGGTCTAATAGTACATCCTTGTATTGACTTCTAAAACGGTTATAATTTTTTCGACATATTTAAATGGTTTCGAATTACTCTGTAAATATTGGGAATAGGACCCACATGTATATGACATTTTTGCTACAAATTATGTAAGTTATAGGCCCTGTGAGTGTCGGTAACTTCTCATGAATCATGCTGTATATCATTTACACATGCCAGGAAATTAATCCAAATTTGCGAATAAGTTAAGGCTGCAGCGAAAAACATGTCAATTTACAAAAAAAAAATGGAGATTACAAGAGCTGTATTACATAGGTCAGAATGAGAACGCTATTATATCCTCAATAAAAAAGGTTCTGTAGGTCGCGGCACCACGGAGTCGCAGCTGCTAGAGCGCTCGCTTCCCATCGAAGCAAATTGGTTTCGATTCCCGGCGTGTTCGCTTCTGAATTTTTGCGCGTGGTAATTGTGCTGGATGATGAAGAGATCGGCGGTTTTTCTCGGGGATCTCCATTTTCCTCCAGCCTTGCATTATGGGGCTGCTTCATACTCACCTCGCTTCACTCTCATAGGCTCTCAAGACCCAGATGTTAAGAGCAACCCAAAACTGTGCACTGTAGGTCGCCGTAGACGTCCTTGGTCTGGGTGTGTAATGCTAAGGGAACTGTAAACAAGCCTAACCTTTTCTAAATTGACAAAATAATCACTAAAATTAGTGGTAGTGATTTGTTAAATCATATGCGCAGTATTATTTAACGTTATCTTTCCTGAATAATAGTCGCAGCAGCTGCACACATCAAAGTCCTTCAGTTATCTTCGAAAGAGTCCGGGCAGAACGTTATTAGGAATTGCACATTAATTTATCAACTCACCGGTCGCAAGTGTCTAACAACTTTACAAAAGATGTTCACAAATGTTTCGGTCTTCTTCATACACTTGGCTGCAGCCTTATGAACCGCACGTGTTGCTCTACGTAGCTGCACACGACTGTCTTTGATTTCTGTAGCGGCATGCATGACACGCGCAAGTAGTTCCTCACCTATTTGTGCAGTCGTTCGGTAAGCAATATCCTTTATCCATCTCCATACGCAATAATCTAGTGGTGATAGATCTGGCGATCGAGGAGGCGAGAGGTGAAAACCGTCGCGTCCTGTCCATCTCTCAGGGAAATGGACATTTAAGTGTTCAACCACAGCACGGTGGAAGTGAGGAGGTGCACCATTATGCTGGAAGATCAAACGACGTCTCACTGCTAACGGACTATCCTCAAATAACAGCAGCACATTCTCAAGCAAAACGTGCAGATATACCTTCTCTTGGAAATTGAATGGCCCAATGAGCTGATCGTGTAGGACACCACACCAAACATTGATGCTGAAACGGTGTTTGCAAACTCCTTTCCACTGTAAGGTGGGTATTCTGATTGTAGAATTACTCTGTAAATATTGGGAACAAGATCCACATTTAAATGACATATTTTGCTCCAAATGATTTAAGGAGTAAGCCCTGTGAGTGGCGGTAACTCATCGTGAATCATTCTGTATATAAAGACAAAACCATATATCTTTACTTAAGTAAATATGTGATTTAAATACTGGAATGTACGTGTCATTGAGAACGAGCTGGCTGTTGGTGAAATTGGCTGTTGATATTTTTAGTCCACCTTACCAAAGACGGTGGCATTTTCTCCTCAAAGATAAAATGAATTGAACTTTTTATATGCCGATAACTGCGATACCCACAGTTTCTCTCCAACTATGTGAATAGAGCCCTTTATGCGTTTTACCACCTTTTATTATTTTTAGAAATTTACGTAACAACTTAATTAATTTTTTTTAAATTTTATGTAACTGTTGAAATTACAGAAATATATTAACGAATTGTATGATATTATATAAGCCTAATCATCAACAGCTATTGCCATAGTAGTAATACATTTTATTCCAGCATCCAACCTACCTCAGTTTGATTCCAATATTTAACGTTGGTGATAATTTAAGATAATTTAAATTATAAGCAATTTTTTTGAAGTTGTTAATCGTTAGTAAGAAAAAATAGCAAAACTTAATTAAACAAGGCAAACATATTCTGCAAAACTAGTCAGCAATTAATTTAGTGCATGAAACAAGCATGCTCTCTTGCTTTCAGTTTGTTTCTCATAAAAAGTTAGCCCTATATAATATTTAAAAAATTTCCGTAACAGCGCATTAAAGTGTACTTATGATCCCATTGCTGATTATCAACGTATTAAAAGAGCTTCAATAAATATAGTCTATTCGCGGTATCTTCACAATGTTTGAATAAATACTTTGGAAAATCGGACCATGAACGACGTGTTTGGGTTTTTTTTAATATGTAATGCATCACAGCATTTTGTACTTCTGTTAACATAAAAATTATTATTTTGGTTAAATTGAGTTTTGACGTGTATTTTAACTATAAATTATGATTTTTCATTTGTTATCACCATTAATGTAAACAGAGAAAAAATTGCTATATTGGTAATGCCTAGTAAGAAATAGTTCTCATGCAAAATATTATGTAACCGAGTACGCACGAATTCGGTGTGTAGTCCCTTTTTTGTAATTTTGCAGACTTCATTAAACTTTGTATACGTGAGGTGGAGAAATAATCCGAATAGAGAACTTTATCAGGGCTTCAGAAAAGCTGGAAGCAACCGTGAATGGACTATAAATAATAAAAAGACTCGGAACAATATACATACGTAGTTGCAGCCAACCATTTCGTGAGAGATGCGATGTGTGAATGACGTGCCATTTTCAGGGTCCCGATACGGGTAGTAAGTTCAATTGGTTCTGTAAAAAATTCTATGAATCAAAAATACCTTACATTTTGGGAGTTAAACATGGTCGTGGTGATAAACGTCTTCTTTCATTTTTGTGATTTGCTGAAGTATACCATTTTATACATTCACGTATAATTTGTTAATGCCGAATTATACGTAATCAGATACATCTTTAACTATCAAAGACATTCTATTTTATTGTGTATTAACAGCTTAGAGACCTACAAAAATATAAAACCATAACGGTAAACATTTGTAAACCAATAACCAATAATGATCAGTGAGGAAATACTATGAAATAAAATTTAATGCCTTCTCTTTCTGAGATTTATCTTAAGCACTGATGTACGTTGACAATGAAGACAAATTTACAGACTATGGTTATAAATGTATTTATGCGTATGACCCCGCTGAACAAGCAGTCAAACCTGTAATAAAGCATTTCCGCAGTTGGGCGTTTTAACGACTTTTGAATAGGCAATTTGCCTCTCTTGTGATGACGCGGGCTCTTGTTTAGAATACACCCAACGGCAGACACATTCTCAAAGTACCTATAGGCCAAATTATTTCCAGCCAATTTTGTTATAAGTAAGTTTCGAAATAGAGCTCTGAATTGAGGAGCAAGTCTCTGAGAGTACAGGGCACAGTTTTATTAGCATAACCGCTTTCGGTGGCGTAACCTAAATCACGGTCATCTTGAACAATATAGGTAGACGTTTTGTGTCCTGCCCCTGAGATAAACATTATTTCGTGTTTTTTTTTTTTTTACTTTTTATCTCCTTCTTGTGTATCGCGAAAGCTTTCAGTGAGAGATAGAATACAAGTTAACCATCTTAAAAATGTTAACTAAGATAAAAACATTATTGCAATTACTTACGTAACGTGACATGAAATATATAAACCTGAAGATTTAGTTTGTACTTTTAAATAAGTGGTTTAGTAAACAGTACACTATTACCAAATTTGGTAATTCCTCTCTATGCGTTTAATAATTTATGCTCTTTACCCAAGTTTATAAACTTCATTTGCTATTTTTAATGCTGTAATTTTGTGTGCTATTACAATTTATTTTATTGTACAATTGTTTTATGTGAACAAAGTGAATTAAATGTAAAAAATATAGTTCTTCTTGAATGAGCACTGCTTGATTAAAGTATTGTAAATTTAAGGCTAGACACAACTAAAAAAAAGCTTTGGCCTACAGAGCAAAATTTTATATTATCTAAAAATAATACGTTATTGTAGAAATTTACGAAATTTTTTAACATTCAATGTTGCATTTTGTATATTTATAGTAATAATTCTCTCAAAAAGTAGCATATACGTGGCTATTTATAGCGGATAGCATCGAATTGATCATCATTTGATGGGACTTAACAAATCCCAAGAGGTGCTGATGGCTTACATTTTACTCGTAGCCTACTGCACACGATCAAATGTTTTCTGATGCGATAAATGTTTATTTTTTTGTCACAGAGAATGTCACCTTTTAATGTAACTTACAGACTATGGTCAGGCCGTTTAGAGTTAGCCAAGATATGTGCAGATGACCCACAAATAAAAATTATTGCTATACTATTTTTAAAATATTTTATTTATATCATTAAAATTTTGGGAAATATTTTTTACTATGATGCTGTTTACAATAGATATCATCAGATATGGTTTAGGGTACCTAAAACATAACCCCGAAAATTACAATTCTTGCACAATAATTTTTATAGAAATGATTTATCATGTCTGGTTTCTTATAAGGAAATGTAAATATTAATGTAATACACCCAATTAGAGTTGTGGAAACCTTTCAGTATGCAATTTATTCTAATGTAGGCCTAATAGGAGCAAGAAAATACTGCAAAAATCTGTGTAATGATTTTGAACGAGCATTAAGTTATAAGTTAAGAATATTATTAAAAATTTAATTTTTTCATTTTAATTTTCTTATTAAGGCGTAATATCCGAAATATTGTGGACTATCACTTAGGGTCCAAAAAAACCGTTACTGAATTCAAACGAAATAATTTTGGTATGTTACATTGCAATATCATAAATATAACCCGAAATTGGAGTTAAATTATTTTTAGCTGATTGTTATTTAATAGCAGTACACCTTTTATCTTTGGCAGCATGTCACTGATCTACTTCAAGACAAATTTCAGTGGTGGAAACTTGAGAATCATCAAAAATATTTTGGATCTGACTTGTAGGAATTACATTCGCACTAGTTGGCAGACACAGAAATGTTACCGAACAGAAAGTGAACGTTTGTACATTAAAGCACCAAGATTCTGAAGACTAATGTGGGTTACGAAGTTGAACTGGCTTCCTGAATTTAGTAGAGCTTGACACATGTGCCACACGTGCAACTTCCACCCCACACTCAAATTTTGAAGGAAGAAACGTGATGTCAATAGGCCGATTGTCATTGTCACAAGTAAGTAAACGGCGTTGGCATTATCCTCTGACAGATCTTTAACACAGCAAAGAATTTCATCTCTGTCCAAATTCCTATAGGTGATGAGTCCTGAAAAATTAAGGTACGGTGCCTGCTCCACAGATTCTGCAGTTGGTCGTTGAAATACCGTCATTGGCCTTAACGAATAGTGGCTATAAATTAATAATTCACACGTTGTGTCACTAAGATACTTTAAATCGTTCTCTGGGAGAGATTCAAGCAAATAGTGGCGTGGGCCTGAAAACAGTATACCAGGTTCATGGCATCAAACACGTTGAGAGGTGTCCCTAAATTTCCCAAAAATTAGTGTTTTGGCAAACAACTTCAATTGGATTGCGGGGCTTTTCAGTAATCAACCATAGTTATTTGCCCATTCCTTCTTCACATGGGTGCAACATCAACTTGATCTCAGGGACTGCCAGGCCAAACATAGGCTACCACACTCAGGTCTACTTTTATGTCATGTAATTTTTTTATATAGGCTTATTGTTGTAATTGGTTTTCATTATTCATGAATTTAATACGGGACACTTCTGCTAACATAATGTTCTTAATAATAACATAAATATATTTTGAAAATATTACATTATAAATTAATGTAATTTTTTTTAAATCTTTGGTGTATGTGTAATTTAGTTAAAACTAACATCCACTGTATAACTTGGTGGGCGTGGTCCTTCTTGAAATGGGAGATCGCTGCATAATTTGTTCTTTCTTCCGTTACCAAAGAAAACTTCATATAGTAAGCACTTATACATGCTTGAACATTGTCAGCTCAAAATATGTCAGAAACATTTAATTTTCTCGTAAAATTGTTGAAAACATTTTCGAAGTAATGAATAAACCCTTTTTTTATAAACTCAGACATTCAAGTATCTCAAAGAAAATAATTTGTAATTATTTAAATCTTTGCCCCTTTGCCACCCCCCCCCCCCTTTCCCGTTTTTTTTTTTCATATACACCATTGCTTCCCCAAGATTCTCTGCAGTCCTTCTAAGAATGCTATAAAATGTGTAGTGTGTTTGTAGGTTTCACGTATCCGTCAACGTAAACACCCACTTTCTGCACAGACTCATGCATAATTTTTCTCAGACTGTTTTGTCAAAACTAGTTTACAAGTGATTTGAAAAGAAATTAAGATCTTGAGTGACACCCCGTTTTCTTGGAGAACAGGAAACAGCTCTACCAAGTTTGAGGAAGTCGTTGTAACAGGCAGTGCAGTAGTGAAGTAACAATAACAGTAACAATAGTGAAGCCTCTTTTCCTAATGCTTTGAAGAATCTTCTGTGTACTTTTAAAATTTTCTCACAAAAATAACAATTTTAAATACGCGAGCTATTCTCCAATGGTTTGCAGTATTGGTTCGTGTTTTAATGCTGGGAATTGGTTAGTTAATTGAGTCCAGGTATTATATCCCTACAGAACCATGCGCATTTGTTTGGTAGTACCACATTTGAGGCAAAGGAAGAGGGGGATAATAAGCTAGAGGAAACGAGATATTGTTTTGAAATATATATGTCTTCCTGTTGTGCCATAATTATTCAACGTCAAATATCTTCGTGGGCTGTAGGGACATAGGTCATGAGTGATTGTTGATATTCCGCCCAAGTAAGTAACATGATCATCATTTGTAGGGATCAGGAGATAACAGTCGAAGATCATTTGGATTTATTTCAATTGCTCTTGTGGTTACGACGACGCTTCATCTCTTTGAACAGAAAACTAGGACACTCGAAAGTGTACAGCTGTGAGTGGGGCATGCACAGTACCCGTCACGCTTCCTATATTGCAATATATCCGGAGAATTATATCGCAGTAAGCTAAATATTCCCGTACGTGGTTTTGGGTTCCCAGAAGTTCCGTGTGAGCGGAGCGTCGTTCCAACGCATTGACCAAGGCCTGAGAGGTACAAAAAGAATAATATTACTTCTTTAACTTTCTGAAAGAAATGACAATCAGAACTGGTTATTTTACGTCAGTTGCCATATGTAAACAGTTATATCTTCACTTTCGTCTATGCAAAATAACGTTTTACTGCAACTTTGCTTCCAGCAAAGCTGTTGAACATAAGCGAAATATTCGGAGGTTTTGTATCTGAAAATATTTCTTTCCAACATCAACTGGAGAGCTTACAAAATGTGGTTGGGAATTCTCATTGAATGCTTTTGGTTTGCTTTATCGCTCTCAGTGGAACATTTGACATACAATAAGACAACAAAACAACATCAATAATTTCAGTCATATATTTGTTACAGATCCGCAATTATGAACGAAATCGTCTGTAAATTATGCCACAAAAGGGTCAAAATCCCTCACATAATGGCGGCATGAAGCACCAAACCATACCTAGGTGGTCATATTGACTTAATATATTCTGCGGAATTTTCTGTTAAAAAAAAAATATATTTGCTCATTGTAGCAACTGTTGGATTATTTTCGGTGTTTGTTTTCGTTTTTCATTTCATATTCTGGGATTATGTGAATTTTCTCTGCAATAATGTACATATATCACAATAAATTTCCATTTTATGTACATATATTGGTAATTGTAATTGGCGGGATGTGTAGCTACAGCTAATTTTCAATTATAATATACAATTCATGAAATACGAAAATATTAAATGGGTTTGGTTTGTATGTCTTCATAAGAAAACACCAAAAATTTCAATCAAAAAAGCATATATTAACAGCAGTTCTCGCAAGTTTTATCCCTAAAGATTTTCATGTGATGTATTCGCGTAAAAAAAATAGAGGACTTACTGGCATCAACATCTGGACTTATTCAAAGTTTCGTTGTATTGAAGAGAAACTTTCAATGGTATTTTTTATTGTTGGAATGGTAAAGCCACTGAAATGAATACATAAATGCTGTTCCAACTGACATATTATGAAAGCAACGGATATAAAACTCGGAACATGTGTTATGCGAAGAGTGTTCATGAGAAAATAGAAACTGTGGGATGATTTACGTAAGTCCGAATTTTACAATTTGTAGAGGTATTTATAAAATTCTCGACATTGAAATGAGTTCAATATACCTGCACAGTTCAAAAAAAAAATATGTTTTAATTCAAAGCCCTAATACACAGTCCTGGTAATAATTTAAACCTCATAAAATGTAAAAATTATACTCACTTATAGAAGTTGTTGGGAAATATTCAGCAAGTTTGGCATCCCTCGCCAATCACCCCAATTGTAGAAATAGGGGAAGGTCGGGCAGTTTACGACATCTACGTATTTTTTTTATTCTGGTTGTTATATGCCGCATTAAATCAAATACATAAAAATTTATGGAATCGTCTTTTAATTATTTATAATGTGTGATAAGCAAATTAGGCAATTTACTTTAGGATTATGTGTATCTATACATTTACTAGCATATACAATTGTTTGTATTCCAAATGTTAGATGGTTATATTGGACAATAACTTTGCACCACAGTTTTAACATGATAGCAAAAGTAAACTAGTATGAATTATGCCTACAAACATCGCATGTATAAATGTATAAAACACCGCATCCCCTTCAAGGTCCGCACAGTTTTCATGTGCCCAACTTTCTGGATGCTACACTGAAAACCAATCCTTCTGAAGGTTTCCCCGCAAATGATACATTAAGGAGTTTCTTCGCTTCCTTTTGCACATTTCACGTTCGGTGGTGTTTTTCTTTATATATGTGTTTTTCTCGGTTGATTGCCATTACTTTTCTTATCAGTTGATGCATTCTGAATCGTAACCACTCTGTATATTCTTGCTACCAGCTGATTTTTATATGGGCTCGATTTTAGAACTTAACTTTTGTTCCCACGTCTTTTTCGTACGTTGGCAACTTGGCAACTGCACTTCTATGAAGTGGCGAGAGTATCTATATTATGGTCAAGGCTGAAGTACTAGGTCCAAAGCTACCAGATTTTTGTAACCTGAAGCCTGGTGGTTACGATTCCTCTCTTGCTGTAGTGTGATGTGAGGTTGAAGGCCGATGCTCCAGTGAGTTTTGTCTTTGTGTTGGAGATTCTTCTTGAACATTCGCCAACACCTCAGACAGATATGCGTGAAAATTCATGTAAGTAGTGGGTAAATGCCTTTACACGAAAACACTGATTCAGCGAGTTCCATTCTGCAAATATTAGTTAATGCACAGTTTATCAGGTCAGATATGTCCTTGAGAGACATTTTCAACTGTGGATATTTCCGCATTCACATAGAACCAGCTTCGCGAAATGCACTTTGTATGGTTCCATGACTACCCTTTCTAGTGGCTGCATTCTATGGGTAGTGTGAGGTGGTAGACTCAGGATGTGAATGTGGTTTAGGCGAGCTAACAGTATTACAACTGAGACCTTGTGACTTGAATGGTCATTGACAATTAACAATACAGGATTCTTTTAAGATGTTGTCACTCATTCACTGTAAGCCTTGAGACTTTTTAAGATGCCATCTTTTGAAATCCAGGCACTTGGCTGTCCATAAAATACCCTTCACGCAGGGACATCTTTAGTGAGATCCTTATCAAGCCCAACTCGTGGAAAAACAAATAAGGGTGTAATCAAGTGACCCTCAAAAGTATTTTTGAAGAAAATAACAGTAACATTGCGGCCTCTTCCACCTGATGTTAATTTCCCCAATTGTTTCTTTCCCCCTACTGTCATAACTTCGAGTTAGTTGTTGTGAACACACAACACACCAGTTTCATTGACATTTAAGATTTTTGATGATCTAAATGAATGTGTATCCATTTATTCAATCAGTTTATCAAAAAACCGATTAACGTATCCATTATCAAATTCTGCAGCCCTGTGTAAACTTGTGGATTCTGCAGACCTCAGACTTAAGGCGGGATGGCGCTTCATGTAATCGTAGTAAAATTCTTTCCCAGCCTTCCTAATTTGCGTTTTGAAGCGATGATCAACTTTGATGTGTTCTGCAAATTCAAATGCTATAGTTAGAGATTCATTTAGAGTCAGTGGCATTAGTTGTCTATCTATATTATTTTAACATGGTTATACAACTGCTCCTCTTGTTCATAATTAAAAGTATTTCAAAAAGCACCCATGTCTGCTCTCATAACTGCTTCGTTTCCTGTGCCAAGTTTAATGAGTCTAATATCTAGTGTACTTTTTGGAACAGCAAAGTGTTCACGTTCTTCTCTAATGGACATGTATTTACTTATAACGTGTTCTACTTCTGAATTCATACTCTCCTCTACCCATTTGACCCTCATCTTCCCCATTTTCCCTAAAATTAAAAGAAACACCTGAGTCAAAATTTTTGAGGGAGCGTAGAATCATAATGTCTGATAATACACGCCACCACCCAATACTAGTGGCCACCGTCCCGTATCACCCGCCAACAGTTTGTCCGATATTACCCGACCAACATGGATTAGAAATATCCAATATGGTACACTGGGTATTAAGCGCACAAAAATGTCACTATATTGTCGTCAATGAATTGCTAATTCACCATTTTCTATACAAAGACTTTAATATCACTTACTTGCAATGGCGGAACAAGCCGCCAAATGTTATCTCCATCCGGTAGGTCCCAACACAAAATCAACAAAATTTAACACCTCGTCACATTTGCATAACGCACCAACTAATAATGGTGACCCCACACGTCCTTCGCACAGAGTTACCCAACAAACCATTGACAAGTGCTGCCCCTAGCGCGTAACTATAGGAACTATCACTGTCCAATAATTCTGTGTTAATGAGAGAGGCAAGGAGCTAGAGGCTGTGTCCTGTAAACAATATCTTAATTGTAGTGTGTTCTAAATTAAACTACATGAAACTTGAAAAATTAGATTAACAGCTACCCAGTGGTACTCGCAGAAGTCGATCCCGAATGTGCATCCGGACACAAGCTTCGGATTCAGATTCTTCCATCATAAAGTGTTGCATCAATCTATGACCAGCATATTAAATGTTGCCATCTCGGATTTGTTCTTGACCTTGACCTTTAGATGTTTTCTGCAGTGTCGTATATTTACTATACGTCATATTTTATTTCCAGTATCATGTTTCTGTCTGCCATCTTGATTCCATCTGCCACTTAGTTTTTTCCGCAATTTTGTTTCCCTCATCTGTGATGAGCCACCACATTTCAATGTGCAGTCTTGTTTCCAGTGTGCGCTGTTTCAAGATTTGTCTGCTCCAGTGCGCCACTGACGTTATCGATTAATCACTATTGTTCAAATTTCGTAACTGTTTCTGGAGATGTGTACTAGCTTGTGCTGCTAACGGTCATTGTTTCCAATAGTGACTGCCGTGTTTATTTAATGGTTTTCGCTACTAAGCGGTACTGATTATTCATCTCCGCCTGACATGGTCAACGTCGAAATGCCATTTGGTTTACGCAGGGTCCTCCTCTGTATCGTTAAATTTAATTTGAACTATCTCGAAAAAAAATGTTGTGTGGGGACAAGCAGTCCCGATTCGACCGCCCTGTGCATTGTGTGGTAACTTAGCTAATTTAGCCATCAGAGCACATGATAAATTTTGGTTTTAAAGGTGCAGACATGTACCAATAGGTTCAACTCCATTTAGTGGAAAAAATTTATGAGGACATCAATAGTAAAATTAATATTTTTTTAGTTTATTTTATCATAGGCAATGACTAAATGTTTTATTTACGAAATGTAGGACACTTTAATACACACCTACCGAAAGTATTTGGATGTGAATTTTATCTTTTAAGTATACATTTGTATGTATTATATGTGTACCGAGTTTGGTGATATTCGTTTCATGGTTTCTATTTTTATTAGGAGTGAAGGGGATACATCCAGAGGTACATTCACGTGCTTTCGTGAGCCTATCTTTCCATCAAAAAAAAATACTATTAACACTTCAAACTAGTGCGCAATACAACATTCCACAGATCATGCATGTTGCAAACATCAATTTGAAGCTCTTTTACATAACCAAAATCAATATTTTCCGACAGTTATACCTTCAAATTTTCTGGGTGAACTACGAAACTAATACAGCGCCTTGCACCGAACATTACTACATATTTTTCACTAGCATACAGATCGGTTCACCGCTTAACGTCCACGTGGCAGCATCGCCCTTACTGTTCCCGCGCTCCTTGGCCTCAAACGTCGAAACAGTTCCAGGTAGGCGGGCCCCTTAAGAGTTAGTAGTCCAGGCATATTTTCTGATCATTTGTTTTTTGCGCGTTTACGCGTATCTCAGCAAATAAATGTCCTGGGAATACGACTTTTTGACAGAAAAGGTAAAAGAATATTATTATCAAATCCAGTACCGTTTCGTAATTATAATACTACGTTTATTTTAAAAAAGTGTGAAAATCGTCAAAAATTGAATTTTTTGGGGCTTGCCTGCGCAGTTTTCTTAATAGGTAGGAGAATAAATAAAACGGCAGAGTCGTGGTTTAATATATTGACTTGCATAGCGTGTATTAAATTTCCATTGTTACACATCTCATTTGCATAGGAAAGCGTACCAGCGGAAGCACTGCACGCAGGTTCAGCGCCTTGCGCGTAGGTGCGACGGGGCGCTGGTCGCGCGTTTTATTGTCGCCCGTATAGCTGTGCCTCGAAAGCGAAAAGAAAAAAAATCTCTACGTCATATAATTTTAACGGCGGACTTTTAGAATATAATCAGGATGAAGATTTTGCCATCCTCTCTAGCAACATGCTGAGCGCAACCACGGCCGCGAAGACGAGTGAGAGTCCGGTGGGATCGCTCGACGGAGAAGGTGGTTCCTTGCCGCTCCATACGGAACGCACGGGCAGGGGGAAACGGGGATACCCTGAGAAAATCCGCCGGCTGACGGAAACTTCAGCCACCGTTTCCCACGTGAGAAAATCCTGGCGACCACGCCAGGAATCAATCCTGGTTCTCCTTGGTGGGATACGGGTTTTCGTACTACTGCGCCATCGCGGCACCCTGCAGGTTCACAATTCTTTTTTTTTTTTTTTTTAAACTATTTCAGTGTATATGGTAGAGGACTGATCCAGCATTTTAATTGCGGTAGCGAATTTCGTAACGTGATGCGTATATCTCAGCCGGCAGTAGCAAATTTCGGAGTGAAAACGCGTGGAAATCCCAAAAAATTAATCCACAAGTTGTCGTAACTTTTCCATATAAGACATATTT
This sequence comes from Clitarchus hookeri, assembly GCA_002778355.1. Lineage (NCBI taxonomy): Eukaryota > Metazoa > Arthropoda > Insecta > Phasmatodea > Phasmatidae > Clitarchus > Clitarchus hookeri. Next base: position 337,764 of record NQII01000343.1, read on the forward strand.
AAAAGCTGTATCGCATTGCGCGGAAGTCTTGATTATTTATGACTATTTTTGCTGAAGTAAATTGCTTCGCACGAAATATAGTTACGTATGAAATTAGCCATATCACGTTAAGACCCAGAAATAACAACAACGTTTTACATCAGGCACTTTAAACTGCAAGGCTCAGCTGTCATTTTATCTTCTTTGTGGCTAGCTGACCTATAAACCATGATGCTGGTTCTTATTTTGACTGGTTCAGATCACTATCGACGAATAAAAGTCCTACAATCCATTGTGTATGATAATGAAACAAGTACTATTTCAGTTTTTAATACATCACGCTTCAAGGTATTACTTATTTGCCCTCATGAAACCATAAATTGAAGTGGATTTAAAAACGTTAAGACATCCAAGCGACGCGAAATATTATTATTTAAGGAGACACGATTCTAGCTTACTAACTGTCAGTTTTGTAAATAACTGTGCGATTTAAACATTCGCTTTCTCAGTCTTGTTTTGTGTTTTTTGCTCTTTTGCGGTATAGTTATACTGATAATCGCAAACTGCTTTTCAAATTGTTTACGATATGATATTTATTTCGAATTCTATGTGCCGTTTTGTGTTGTGTTTTTAATTACACAAATAAAAAAATACTGTAAATTTTTTTTTTTTTCAGAAGTTGTGATGGTGCCCTGCGATAACTAGATGCACAGTAAACAACGTATGTTTTAGATAAGGTAATACATCATCTTAATAATATTTTTTATGAAACCACATATGAGCGGCAGTTTAATTAACGTTACACACAACATGCTGTTATTTCGTGAAGAAATTTCAGGAGAATAAAGATTCCTGCTTAGGAAAAGTCTGGCTTGTTGGGCCTTGCCCTTCACCGTTTTCCACAATTCCAGTTAAGCTAAGAGCGACAAAGTTTTCGCGAAGAGGCATCACATGAATGCAAAATATATTAAGTTTCATACTCAATGTACAAATGAAGTTAACTCGCAATGCTGATGCAATAATGATGTTTGTATCGGTATTATATGTTTTTCTAGTTAAAGCGTGATATAATGCAATGTGTGGGAAAACACTGACGCAATGGATTTCAAAACTAAATTTTGGCAAGATGCACATTTAGCAGCACCAGGCTCACCAAACTATTTACAGATCCGTGCCCCCCCCCCCACCACCCTCCTCCTGGTTAACCTAAAAGTATCACGTTGCCTCTGAAGCTTCTACATTACCAGATTGATTTACACATTCGACGGTTTGCTACCGACACTTAATTCCTCCACGAAGTATTGAGAAATCCAGCTAAAGAAATCCGACAGTGTAATGACGTCAATTCTCAAGAGGGATAGATAATTATTCGGACAGTCTCGAGAAGAGGGTTCCTCTTCCCTGTTCAAACATGTTCACAGGAAGTGGACCGATGGCGCTCTTACCTGCTGGTCAGTGACCGAGATGGGAAGACTACCTGGCCTTCCCCAAACACACCCTACAAAGGACCCGCTTTGCTTTATTAGCATAATTAAACAAAAGAGCGGCCTCTCTCTCTCTCGACAGAGTTTCTTGACCGTCGTGAGAAAACTTCCTGCCCCTTCCACCACACTTTTGTTTTCACTCCTGTAATTCTGCAATTTTTTGCCGTCGCATGCGTCCTAAGACGGCTTCGTTACCCCTTTCGACCTGGTGAGCAGCTGTCCCACGCCTCTTCCACACATTCTTTCAAACTCCGCTCTCATTGTTCTCCTTCGGCAGCTCTTAGCAGCAAGGTCTTGAGAGCCGATGGGGGGGGTTGATGTGAGTATGGAGCAGCACCGGAGTNAAAACCAACCGACCAGCGGCATCACCCGGTACGATCCCCACAGGTAAAGATGTGGGAGAAACCCCACTGGGAATCAAACCCGGTTCACCTAGGTGGGAGGCGAGAAATCTAACCACTACACTTCAATCCCCGGCCGGGTCTCTCCCGCATTTTCGCATGTGCGAATCGTGCCTAACGATGTCGCTAGTAGGCGGGTTTTATCTGGGATCTCCCCTTTCCACCACCGTTTCATTCCGGCCCTGTTCCATACTCACCTCATTCACCCTAGTCGGCTCTTAAGACCTCGCTGTTTAGAGCAGCCCAAATCTCTTCACTCAAACCCCTACACCACCACGGCGCCTGCGTGCGTGTGGCCATTGCTCGGGACATACTGCGTGATTATAAATGCGACTAGTGTTATTAAGACTCGGCGTCACCTATTAACCACAAATTCTTCGTTCTCCTGTCGTAATTTTCGTTTCAGAGGTATTATTGAAAATGCTTGGTTACAGAAAATTTACAATTTACTAGTTGTTTAATACTTTTGTATCTAATTTTCACTGTGTGTTATTTCCTACTTACAAAACGACAGGAACTTATTCATAAAATATAAACATATTTCCGACTTTATACAACAAAAAGATACTACACAATTAAAATTACGCACAATAACTTTAAACCACTTGTAAAATCAAAATTTTCTATAGTGGCGGGGCTGCGGTGACTAAGCGGTTAGCCTGATCGCGTCCGACCAACGCGAACCGGGTTCAATCTCCGGCCAGGTCACTCCCGAATTTAAGCATTTGGGAATCGTGCCGGATGATGCCGCTGGTTGGCGAGTTTTCTCACAGATCTCCCGTTTCCCCAGCCCTTTTATCCCGGCGCTGCCCCATACTCACCTTAATCACTCTCATCGACTCTTAAGACCTCGCTTTTAAGAGCCGCTCAAATATCCTCACTCTATAATCGTACATCGTCAGTAATTAATATTAGCCCAAAATTTTAACGCTAAAACTAAGAATTTCTGCACAAGGGGCGAAGTTGAGTCTTGACAGCAACCTTACCCGAGCTGAAATAGTGAATTTTCAATAGAATTTAATATTTGTACGAAAGCATCCAAAATGGAATGTAAAAAATTAATTTTCTTTGCTAATGCTCAGGACTTGTTACCATTATATTATTAAGTAGAAAATTGTTTTTCCTTAAAAACGCTGGAAATAACAATGGGTTCGTTTTTTTACAAACTAGGATTTAACTCGTGAATACATAAAAAATATTGATTTGAAAAAAATTACGCCCCCTGGTATTTAATAGTTTCTTGGGGCGGTACATGTCTTAAAAATTGGAGATAAAATACGAGTTTCTTACAAATTTAACAGAGAGTATTAAAAAGTTCAGATGGTTGCAGACTATAATGCGATTGCACGGCATTCATAAACTCGTTTTCCGTAAATTCTCTTCAACAAATACGTATTACAGTTATGTCTTCAATATCACATAATATACTCTGGGCCTAATTTATATTGCATGTCGTATTGCATGTTTTATTCTATTTGTAAATAATTTGCTGCCGCAGTTTGATTGTTTTATTCAGTTACGCAATTTACAGAAATAAAATAAATAACTAATCCTGAGTGAAGATGGAAACGAAATTTTTTCTTACAAATATCTGTAGTACGCACTCCTCTGACATGGTGAACTGGATGGAAGTACGGCTGGCATTTTATTCGTTGATCCGGAGTCTATTCTCGGTCGACAAAAATATTTTCGCTTTAATATTCATCAATAACTTATTTTCGATTTCCAGTTAATCGTCTAAGTATTTCCAATTTTTGTTCATTTCACCCTTACCTATTGTGCCACTTTAAATACCGACTGCAAGATTTTATGTAATGTACAACAAGTATAAAGAGTAGGCAAATGTACCACTATAAATATCTCCTCTAAGTGGCTTCACGAGACTTGCACTAATACGCTTCTATCAAATCTTAATCTTTAAGATCCTGACTAGTCCAAACTTCGGAAAATTATGCTGAGAAATACTGCCACGGTTGTTGATGGGACATATCTTCTGAGAACCATTCAATCACAGTCTCTTACGTAGTCATAAAGCGGAGTAACTTGAAAACTGCATATAGTTGGATCGGGGAAAGCTTAAACCCTTTACGTGTATACAATGTAGTGTATATTCAATGCCGGTGACTCAAACTGATGATTTCCTTGCACCGGGCCCCAAGCAAAGGTCGGCATTAAACGAGACTGCGAAATACAACAATTTGAAAAATATTTGTGTTAATATTATTAATAAATTTCATTTGTGCCTGCAAATCTAATATAATAAGAATTGAAGCTGGAAAATAAATTATAAATTCATAAACCGCTAGTTAGAGGAGAGGAATACATACATGTCCTGAGCACTATAAGATGAAATATAACTATAATTACTTTACAACGGTGCTGCTTGATAGAGGTAACTTGCTGTAGTTCACTTTGACTCACAAGGTTACATCATTTCACTCTCTAACAATGTTATTAAAAGTTTTCTTACTATATAATATTGAAGTCTTCATTTTCAGCGTGTATGTATATACCTACCTACATAACTATGTAATTTTTTTTTTTAATCAGGTTAACTTATTCCCTTTAATCCGTTTCTTCTTATCTCTCTTCTGCCCCAAAAAGCTAGTTAAAAAAAGGAGAAGAATGGGTGCGGAATGTCTGTTTTCAAAAACCACTCTTAGAACAACTTTATGTTTTTTCGTTGAAACCTTCTGGATCTATTAAAACGTTTCTCTCGGTTTTTCAAAATATTTCTCATGTTTCCCAATTGTTCGGTGTCGAGATCATCGTATGTCACGATCGCTGGGAGTCAACCCACAAGATGTGTGTGGTATGGTTCCAAGCACATCGAAGCAAGATGGGCGAGTGGTGTTTAGAGTTCGAACTGCTGAGCTATGCAAGTCGTGGAAGATGTTTACAGAGGAAAGCGCGCGTGGAAGACGAGCAAGGTTTCAATGCGCTAACTCGTAAGAAGTGCGAGGTCCTAAAACACCCTGCCTACAGCCCATATTAGTCACCACGTGACTTTCGTCCTCTCCAATACTTCGAGAAACTCCCTAAAGGAACGAATATTCGTCACCGACGAGGACGTACGGAATGAAGCTGAGAATAGGTTCAGGCAGCAAAAGAAATATTTGTGTTGAAGTTTGGAATTCATGGCTTTAATACTATAGTGGGTTGCCTGCCTGAGAGAAATGGGTGCTTTCTTCTGGGTAACACTAAATGCAATAAGCTTAAATAAATGCTACCTTTGTTACTCACTTATGTTTCGTCTTCATTCTCTTACTCATATAAGTACTACACATTTATAATTGGGTTTTTTCAACACGCCCATTAATAACTACACGAGTGAACATAAATTTACATTAACCATATATTAAAAATTATATTTATAAAATTAATAGTCTATGATTTAATACCTTATCTTCCCTATTCATAACATTCCTTCTTTGTGCGCAACAATCCTCAACGTATCACCAAAACGTTATTGACTTTCTCACTAAATAGTTGTATATGAACGTACGTTTAAAACGCGATTTTGTCTAACCGTGTTGAGACTATTGTAAATGTTTCGTATTCTAAATACACCTATTCGAAAGTGGCGCTACATAAAGCTGCTGAAATAAATATTAAGCTCTATGTTTGTAAATTTTACATATTCCACGTCAAACAGAACATTGTGCTGCCGGAAAATATTTTATGCATATTTATGATAATTACATTTAAAAGCAGAAATTACTACTGAAGACACACTCAAACAAATAATCCTGTAAAACAGTTATCATTTATCAGCCTAATTTAATAAAATAGAAAACCTTAAATAATAGTTCGTCATGCTGTAAAGTATATTTGGCCAAATATTTTACTCCTTAATTTTATTTAAACATGAATTTCCTACGATAGTATAGTACTGTAAATTCCTTTTTATCATCTACAATATTTGTGCATTTCTATTATCTAAATATTTTTTATGATTTTTGCGATCACTTTTTTCTCACGTATTTGTTTTTTTAAAATGCTGTAATAATTTTTATTGCACAAAATTATACATGTTGAATAAAGAATTTTTGATAATACTAATTTCACACAACTCACATTTCTAGCATCATGAGTGTTAAAATGTTGTTCGGTCATTATGAAGCACATGTTGCGATATATCTCTATTATTACGCTGAATTTTTATATACGTTTCCTACTCGAGCTGTGAGTCATTAAGGTAACGTGTTTCTCGTCCTCCCTCCTCTCCATAAATAAATGCAAGTACTTTTAAAAGACGTAAATTATTTACTTCCCCGGTTTTTTCTTCCTTCTTCTGAGGCAAGAATAACAACCGGTAACGCTGGCAAAAAGAACGGTAATCAACCAAATGTCATAGCAGGACGAAGAAGTGTATTTCCTCATCTGCAACTGGAGTGTTCGTTTCTTCGTTTTTCGTCGCAATCGGCCATCGTCTTTTGGAAGGTCGTAAAAACCATCCAGATCTCGCCATCTCCAGCTTCCCCTTCTGCTAGAGCCTTAAAACGCCTTGTACTTAATGGAGGGACACTGAAGAGGAGGAAACGGTTAAAAGAAGTGAATCGAAGAGAAATTTTCTGGAAATACATAGTATGCGGCCCGGCCGGGACTTGAGGGTAAAGACGAAAGGAGAAGAGAAAATAGCAAAGTTGATGGCACGATCGCAGAACAAATGAAAACAAACGGAGATTTTTATTTTGCCAGGAACTCTTGAAACAATTCACTCTGTTAAACGATTGTACATTCTGGAAAATGTTAAGTTCCTGCAGACGTATTAAAGGAAAGAAAGTTAATGTTTCTTAAATCTTGGATTTTTAATTGCTGCCTGTTTTAAATGGCGATGCTAAGATGAACTGGTTGTTAGTAATTAAATAACGCAATTACTTGTTTCAAACTCTGTCGGCGCTATTTGTGCTGCACGAAATTTCATTATATTTAACGGTAAGCTATTCAAGAAAAACAAAAGCTTAGAATATTTTTTGTATTGCTTAATTTCAGTGGAAGATTAAAATAATAAGATGTATATGTTTTAATTTTTATGAAAACTATATAAAGCCTTAATTTAAAACTGTTATCACTTTTGGAACAAATGCCGCAGAGATTTAATATTTTTAGATTTAATAATGCGAAATTACGGCTCTTTTACGGTAACTAATATAAGAAAAACGTTTTTAGTCCATGAAATTTTCTTCATATGTACAAAGACAAGTTATAATTAACGACACGAATGTTGATAGTTATTGCTGTTGCAAAATGTTCACTTCCTAATGATTGCAACGTACAAAACTCTAAATATGAATCAGTGAGAATTTCACTGTTTAAATCATTTAAGTGCACCTGACTTATTTAACGATTATTTCAAACAATTTAACTGATTAATTAGTGAAAAATGCCAGTTTTCCTTCAATCATTGATTTAGAGACACTGTTATTCAGTGATTTGTTTTTTGACTGATGGATCAGTTAAACAACGTGTATCAAATGACAGTTATACAATTTGTATCAAATTAAATAACAACGTATTAACTTATTAAACCAATAAAAATATTTGTTTAATGCGAGTTTCAATTATTATAATACCACTTTACGTGGCAACATGAACATTCAGTCTTTCAGTCCGTTTTTACGTCTTTCATTCCGTTTATAAGTAATCAGCATAGCACTTAGTTAGAAGAAGGTTTAAACTGCATTAAATGTGGTAAAGGGAGTGTATTCATGCGTACTACCTTTTCAAATAACCCTATTGTCACCAATTAAACTAAAAACGAAAAGGAAAAGAATACAACATAAAGCTAAATATTTTCGATAAAGAGCTATAATACACGTATTTCCCCTTTAATGTCATCGTTAGCTTATAAGCTTGGTTGGTCTAAGAACGGGACGATATGAGCTGAAATCCTGGTCATCGTAAATAATTTTTCTTTTTAAAATTTCTTTAAATTGCCCAATATCAGAAGTAAATATCAGAATAATTTTTTTTCGTAATGATTTAGCTAAATTCAATAAAAAACACTATTTATTTCCTGCGCGCAGTTGTCTGTGACTTATTCAAATTGTTTCACTGAACCAAACAGTGGTTTTACACCGATTCTAAGTGGAGCCGTTTTCACTGATTCTAGTAGTTTAATTTGACTCTGAATCAGTGGTTTTCCACTGATTCAAATTTAGAGTGAAATAAAGGCATACGAGTTAATGGAATAAGTTAAAAATAATGAAATTTTGTTTGTGGGTTTTCCGATGACATCTACGAAAAGGATTCCAAATGCTAAAAATGTAGAAAATAATTTTAAACTATTGAACGCCCTAACGTACGTGACTTCAGTGGACACTGGGCAATTCCAGCTCAGGATATGAAGATATGATCAACAGACGTAGCTACATGGGTGCGAATGGATAAAAATAATATTTCTATTGAGTGAACACAATGTTTTTCGTCCTAAAAGGCGGCACAATTATGGGGAATNCACCTGACTTATTTAACGATTATTTCAAACAATTTAACTGATTAATTAGTGAAAAATGCCAGTTTTCCTTCAATCTTTGATTTAGAGACATTTTCCACTGATTCATTAACCATTTCAGTTACTGTTATTCAGTGATTTGTTTTTTGACTGATGGATCAGTTAAACAACGTGTATCAAATGACAGTTATACAATTTGTATCAAATTAAATAACAACGTATTAACTTATTAAACCAATAAAAATATTTGTTTAATGCGAGTTTCAATATTTATAATACCACTTTACGTGGCAACATGAACATTCAGTCTTTCAGTCCGTTTTTACGTCTTTCATTCCGTTTTTAAGTAATCAGCATAGCACTAAGTTAGAAGAAGGTTTAAACTGCATTAAATGTGGTAAAGGGAGTGTATTCATGCGTACTACCTTTTCAAATAACCCTATTGTCACCAATTAAACTAAAAACGAAAAGGAAAAGAATACAACATAAAGCTAAATATTTTCGATAAAGAGCTATAATACACGTATTTCCTCTTTAATGTCATCGTTAGCTTATAAGCTTGGTTGGTCTAAGAACGGGACGATATGAGCTGAAATCCTGGTCATCGTAAATAATTTTTCTTTTTAAAATTTCTTTAAATTGCCCAATATCAGAAGTAAATATCAGAATAATTTTTTTTCGTAATGATTTAGCTAGATTCAATAAAAACACTATTTATTTCCTGCGCGCAGTTGTCTGCGACTTATTCAAATTGTTTCACTGAACCAAACAGTGGTTTTACACCGATTCTAAGTGGAGCCGTTTTCACTAATTCTAGTAGTTTAATTTGACTGTGAATCAGTGGTTTTCCACTGATTCAAATTTAGAGTGAAATAAAGGCATACGAGTTAATGGAATAAGTTAAAAATAACGAAATTTTGTTTGTGGGTTTTCCGATGACATCTACGAAAAGGATTCCAAATGCTAAAAATGTAGAAAATAATTTTAAACTATTGAACGCCCTAACGTACGTGACTTCAGTGGACACTGGGCAATTCCAGCTCAGAATATGAAGATATGATCAACAGACGTAGCTACATGGGTGGGAATGGATAAAAATAATATTTCTATTGAGTGAACACAATGTTTTTCGTCCTAAAAGGCGGCACAATGATGGGGAATNGAATGGATAAAAATAATATTTCTATTGAGTGAACACAATGTTTTTCGTCCTAAAAGGCGGCACAATGATGGGGAATGAAAGAGCAAGTATGTCAATTTACCACTTGTTTTAAAACACGGGGAAAAACTTCAGTATTAAGTTATTTACGAAAATATAAGACGAAAATATGTATGCAACGTATCCCCTAAAGCGATTGTTGAGGGAGCTATGCGCCCCTGAAATTTGAGTTTTAAAATGGGGTTTGTTGAAAATATCAGCAACCACTTGTGATTTAACAACAAATAGGTTAGCTGTGTTTTTATATAGGAGATCTTGTACCTCTAAAAAAGTGGTCGGTAATGTCATCCACCTTCTTTTCGAAAATGGCTGTTTGCATAAAACGTCGTAACACCACGCTCTAAGAAATTTTAATGGAAACCTGTGAATGAGCTCGTCTAAATGAACAAAAAATGTCTGATCGGATCACACTCAGTAGAACTGTTTGTGAGATAATTTACGTTGAACACTCAGAACAAATTGTGTGTTGCATACCAGGTAGGCAAACCAAATACAGAGTAATGCAATTTTAATGAGGATTTTTCTGGTGCGCACAGCTCCTTTAGTAACCACTTAACGAGAAAAAAAGGTACTTACAATTTTAATCTTATATTTTCATTAGGAAAACACTGCCGAAGTTTGTCCCCATGTTCTATAAACAGGTTGTATAATGCTCTCGGTTAACACGTAGGAGCAGACACGAATGAGAAGGTAAGTATGGCAGCCCTCTGGGGTCCATAGGGGCCCTGCATGTAAAACAAGTTACTGTGTATTTCTGTATATTTTGTATTAAATATAATGTTGAGAAATACAAGTAGTTTTAATTTTCTTTCAGTAAGCTTGAAAATAATGTTTGTGTTTATAACACNAATATAATGTTGAGAAATACAAGTAGTTTTAATTTTCTTTCAGTAAGCTTGAAAATAATGTTTGTGTTTATAACACATTGTGATTATCTTATACCGTCCACATTTAAGGATAGAAATAAGAATATGAGAAAGNAATGTTTGTGTTTATAACACATTGTGATTATCTTATACCGTCCACATTTAAGGATAGAAATAAGAATATGAGAAAGAAGATACTTAAATTTTCTGGCATTCATCTAACACAGAATTTATTAATGGTAAACAATTTCGATTGAAATTAAATGATTCTTTTGGTCTATTTTCTTAGTAAAATATGCATAATGTTAGTATTTGTTNAATATAATGTTGAGAAATACAAGTAGTTTTAATTTTCTTTCAGTAAGCTTGAAAATAATGTTTGTGTTTATAACATATTGTGATTATCTTATACCGTCCACATTTAAGGATAGAAATAAGAATATGAGAAATAAGATACTTAAATTTTCTGGNATTGTGATTATCTTATACCGTCCACATTTAAGGATAGAAATAAGAATATGAGAAATAAGATACTTAAATTTTCTGGCATTCATCTAACACAGAATTTATTAATGGTAAAACAATTTCGATTGAAATTAAATGATTCTTTTGGTCTATTTTCTTAGTAAAATATGCATAATGTTAGTATTGGTTTGTAAATGTGTAGTCGTTTAGGATTATATATTGGAGGTTAGAAATTTTATGTTCGTTACAAAAAAATATATAGTTGTAATCTATATTAATATTTTCGATATAAAGACAATTTTTCGAAAACTTTCATGTTAGGTGGAAGCGGAAGCTATTCGGAACTGTGCGCCTGAACAGTGGCAATAATCCGCCCAGGCTACATAATATTATTATATTCATCTAAATGGCCCATTAAGAGATATGGACAATTCCTTTAAACAGCTAGCTCTTAATCTCATTACTTTTACCGCCATGAAATAGAATAATATTTTGCATAGAACATCTGCATGCAATCGCCGCGCAAGATATCTGCTGCTGGTTTCAAGACGTAAGTCATATTCTACGAACTGAACGCTCTGTCTATACTTTCTGTCATCTGGAAGAAATTTTATTGGGACAGTGCGTTTAGACAACGTGTCTCGCATTTGTTACCTAGGTTGTTACGGACTGCAGATTTTTACCGTAAGCGAGCTCTTCTCAGTCGGCTTGTCGTACATCACGGCTTACTTCAAGTCTGCGATGTCTGATGTCATCTCAGTCTTATGGAAATAATGTATCTGCTTTCAGTGTTTTAAGTGTCGTTGTTGAAGCATTTTTATTGTAAATACGCTTAAATTATGATTACAATAAATATATATTAATTGATNAGTGTCGTTGTTGAAGCATTTTTATTGTAAATACGCTTAAATTATAATTACAATAAATATATATTAATTGATATTTTTAAATATTCAAATAAAAAAAATTACTGTCAATTTTTAATGGGGTTACAAAATATGTTCTTTTTTTTCATATACAACATTAATAATGCTATGCTTAACAAGTCCTGCATCTTTTAAACTCGTGTACAATGCTCCATNGAGATATGGACAATTCCTTTAAACAGCTAGCTCTTAATCTCATTACTTTTACCGCCATGAAATAGAATAATATTTGGCATAGAACATCTGCATGCAATCGCCGCGCAAGATATCTGCTGCTGGTTTCAAGACGTAAGTCATATTCTACGAACTGAACGCTCTGTCTATACTTTCTGTCATCTGGAAGAAATTTTATTGGGACAGTGCGTTTAGACAACGTGTCTCGCATTTGTTACTTAGGTTGTTACGGACTGCAGATTTTTACCGTAAGCGAGCTCTTCTCAGTCGGCTTGTCGTACATCACGGCTTACTTCAAGTCTGCGATGTCTGATGTCATCTCAGTCTTATGGAAATAATGTATCTGCTTTCAGTGTTTTAAGTGTCGTTGTTGAAGCATTTTTATTGTAAATACGCTTAAATTATGATTACAATAAATATATATTAATTGATTTTTTAAAATATTCAAATAAAAAAAATTACTGTCAATTTTTAATGGGGTTACAAAATATGTTCTTTTTTTCATATACAACATTAATAATGCTATGCTTAACAAGTCCTGCATCTTTTAAACTCGTGTACAATGCTCCATNTTTTTTTCATATACAACATTAATAATGCTATGCTTAACAAGTCCTGCATCTTTTAAACTCGTGTACAATGCTCCATTATATGCCATTTCCTTCCTATAGGATGTTTACTATTAAGTCAGCTCTTTTGAAAGCACTACTTAAGATCTACAATTCTTCTAATGTTATATCATTCCTCCGTATGTAAAATTTACATTCCTATGGGCCGTCTCACTTTATTCATACGTCAATCAAGTGAAACCGTAGAACTTTTAGGAAATAAACTGTCTTGATAATATGCAAACATGGGATCTGACGTGTGTAAAATAAAAAGCACTGAGTTCAATGGCTATGAAATTACATAACAAACTCTCAATACAAACTTCAAGCATTAGAACTACTTTTGTTTATTCACACAGTTGATTTCGAAATTGCTCACTTTACCGTGAAGGGGCCGCAATGGCTGATCGGTTAGCATGCTCGCCTCCCACCAAGGCGAACCGGGTGCAATCCCTGGCCGGGCAACTCCCGGACTTGCGCAATTGGGAATCGTGCCGGACGATGCCGCTGGTTGGCGGGTATTCTCAGGGATCTCCCTCTTTTCCACCTCATTCCGGTGCTGCTCCATGCTCACCTCGTTTCAACTTCATCGGCTTTCAAGACCTCGATGTTAAGAGCCACCTGAATATCTTCGCTCACTCGCTCATTTTACCGTGAAGAGCCAGGCAAGTGTAACATGATCTTGCAAACTGGATCCTCGACTCGCAGCCATGTTATACCGCAGGATGTCATCAGCCTACCGCTGTGCGTTTAAGGACACTCGTATCATTAATTTTGGGTGCGATACGATCATTTATATTGGCTTCACAGACCATAGAGCCAGCGGTAAGGAGACATGTTCATCTGTAAAATGAAGCCGGGACAGTAGCGCTCTCCCACGGTTATACAAAATTTGGCACGGAAATCATCCATCTCATANTCTGTAAAATGAAGCCGGGACAGTAGCGCTCTCCCACGGTTATACAAAATTTGGCACGGAAATCATCCATCTCATAGAAAAAAGTGGTTAATCGCTAAAGCAAATATGTTGCTACAGGCTATTCACGGTAAATCAATCACTTTCAAAATAAAATTTTAAAAAATGTCGCTGCCAATACGCGCATATATTTTATTNTCTGTAAAATGAAGCCGGGACAGTAGCGCTCTCCCACGGTTATACAAAATTTGGCACGGAAATCATCCATCTCATTGAAAAAAGTGGTTAATCGCTAAAGCAAATATGTTGCTACAGGCTATTCACGGTAAATCAATCACTTTCAAAATAAAATTTTAAAAAATGTCGCTGCCAATACGCGCATATATTTTATTGGACACACTAACTGATATGCACCCAGTAAGGTTGGTATGACGGAGCGAAAGCCGTTCATATCTTAAAGTTGAAACTAAAGTGAAAAAAATAATTTGCTAATAGTGAAAGAATTTTTTTTTAATACAGGTAAGTGGAAACTTATCAAATTCATAAAATAATTACTTTTCTAATAAATTCTCAATTTCACTAGAATGACGCAGCAATAAAGTGATCCGGTCATGGCAATGTTAATTTTACGTATGGAGGAAGAATANAAAATGTCGCTGCCAATACGCGCATATATTTTATTGGGCACACTAACTGATATGCACCCAGTAAGGTTGGTATGACGGAGCGAAAGCCGTTCATATCTTAAAGTTGAAACTAAAGTGAAAAAAATAATTTCCTAATACTGAAAGAATTTTTTTTAATACAGGTAAGTGGAAACTTATCAAATTCATAAAATAATTACTTTTCTAATAAATTCTCAATTTCACTAGAATGACGCAGCAATAAAGTGATCCGGTCATGGCAATGTTAATTTTACGTATGGAGGAAGAATACACATTATGCATACAAGTAGATACTAAGCAGGGCTTTCAAAAGTGCTCACTGTGCCGTTAATAGCCCACTGGCCAAAGAGAGAATACATTTGGGCAGCTCTTAACAGCGAGGTCCTGAGAGACGATGAGGGTGAGTTAGGTGAGTATGGAGCTGCGCCGGAATAAAAGGGCGGGGTTAAAGAAGAGATCCCCGAGAAAACCCACTGACCAGCGGCATCGTCCGGCACGATTCCCACATGCGAAAATCCGGAAGTGACCCGGCCAGGGATTTAACCCTGTTCTCATTTGTGGGAGGAGAGCAGGCTAACCGCTAAGCCACCGCGCCCCCACTTGCCAAAGGGTTCTGCTGATACCACTGCGATGTTGGAATTAATTAATAAGTGCTATAATGAAGGGAAATATATCAGACCATGGAAAGTTGGGAAAATTATTTTTATATAAAAAGGGAATAACAAACCAAAAACTGAGATAAATTCCTATAGACCGATATGTTTATTACCAGTATTGGGGAAAATTTATGAGAGAACTATATATAATAGAATACAACAACAAATATAAATAATACTACATAATGATCAATATGGCTTCAGAAAAACAGATCAACATAAATAGTAATTAATAAACTACTTAAAATAATAAACAACAGCGAATATAAATATATTTTAGGAATATTCATGGACATAAGTAATGCGTTCTCTACCTTAACCTGGCACGATATAAAAGCAAGTATAAATCAATTTAATATTGGATCAAAACCAAAAGAAATACTATGGGACTATTTATATGAAAGAGTAATCGTTATACAAGAAGATAATATAAATATTAAAAGAGAAACAAATAGAGGATGCCCCCAAGACTCAGTGCTTGGCCCAACTTTTTGGAATTTAGTGATAAATAACTTTATTATACAAAATAATAATGCAAATACAAAAATTATAGCATTTGCCGACGATTGCATACTTTTGGTAGAAGGTAATACAAGAAAATAATTGGAAACAAAAGCTAGTTATATAATGAACATGACATATAATTGGTTAGAAGAGCACAAAATGAAGTTATCAACAGGCAAGACATTTGCAATTATGTTAAAAGGAAGATTAGATAATAGAGTACCAACCGTAAAGTAAAATGGTATATCAATTAAATATAAGAAAAACATAATGTATTTAGTATTAATGCTGGACAACAGATTAAATTTTCTACTAAACATTAACTATATATAACCGAAAAAGTCAAAACTATATTTACAAGGCTTAAACAATAAATATGGAATATTCAATAGTATAGCTATAGGAAAATATTAATTATATATCAATGACTTTTTTTGAACATTATACAATATGCCGGCTCATGTTTTGGAGGAAGAAAAGAAAACACACACATTAGAAGAACTTTAAGAGCGGTACAACGGTTCATACTAATAAAACTGGCAAATTTAACCTCAACAATATCATTTCAAGTAATAGTAACAATCAATAAAATAATACCGATAGACTATAGCATACAGAATAAAATTATAATATACAAATTACTAAATGAAGGAAATGAGATTATACACAAAGATGATGTATATAGAAAACAAATGTTAGATGGAGTACCATGGATAACGGTGAATAATAATGAATGCCCTAAAGGAATTAAAGAATTCAAAAAATATTTATATGAAACAAGTGGAAATTATTGGAACCAGGAATAAAATAATGAAATTAATATAGGGCAAAATATTAAGAAATATATTCACAATATTAATGATTGGTATAATAGAAATAGCAAAATTAAAATACAAACATTAAATATTCTAACAGGACATTGCCAAATTAAAACCTATATCAAAAACATCAATAAAATAGAAGATGATCTGCCAATGCTCCCAAGGGATACAAGATCTGGACCATTTATAATACCTTTGTGAATTATTTAATGAAGAAATATTAAAGTTAATTTATTAGTTAAGACAAAAAACGAAACATGGCCTCTACAACTATACAATATATATAATAACGTAATAGCCGAATATATCAACGAATTCATTCAGGATATCTATTTAATAGTCAAAACAATGAATGACAATATGAAAACTTAATAACTATATACTATAAAAGATAAAGATAAAGATAAATAAATAAGAAGTTATGACGGGGATGAAGAGGAGAAGAAAGATCAAAAGGATATGGTTAAGAGGAGGAAGAAATTAGATATGAAGAAGTAGTAATATACAAGAATAACAAGATGATTAAAAGTATTAGTTGTTCAGGAGGATGAAGTGAAGAAGAAGAGAATTGGAACAACAGGAGTAATAAAATAGAAACAAGCAAATAGAAGAAAGAAATAAGAACATGAAAAAAAAGAATAGAAGATGAAGTTGTTGATGAGGAGGATAAAGAGAATAAGAAGAAGAAGAAAAGAAAAGAAGAATAAGAAGTATAGATTTTTAAAAAGACGAAGGGTTTTGATGAATGATAAAAGAAGAAAGAATAATAAAAAGAAGATTAAGAATCCATAAGAAAGAAAAAGATGAAGATGAAGAAAATTAAAATAATAGGAAGGTGTGGAATAAAGGAAAAGGAAAAGGGAAAGAAGGAGAAGAAAACTTGAAAACTTTAAACTTTAAAGTAAAGATTTAAATGAAGAAAAAGTAAAGAAGGTCGAAAGATTAACTGATTGAAAGAAGGATATAAGAAGATGATATGATATGATAATTAAATAATATGAATATACTATAAGAAATAAGTAGATGAAGAAGACGAAGAAGAAGGGAAGGAAACAAGAAAGAAGAGGAAGAGGGAATGCAGAAGAAGGAGACTCTAGATAAAGATCAGGCGTCCCGACGAATATGGGTATTATAGGAAGTAGCTATTGAGGAGGATGAAGTGAAGAATAAGACGAGAAAAAGGAACACAGGAGGAAGGAAATAGAAATGTACAAATAATGGAAAGAAATAAGAATATGGAGAAGAAGGATAGAAGAGGAAGTTATTAAGGAGGAGGATGAAGGGAAGAAGAAGAAAAAGGGAAAAGAGAAAATAAGAATAAGAAGTAAGATGGTCAAAAAGATAAAAGGATATGAAGAATGATAAAAGTAGAAAGGATAATAAAAAGAAGATAAAAAATCTATTAGAAAAAAAGATGAAGAAGAAGAACAGGAACGTGTGGAATTAAGAAAAAACGAAAGGGAAGGAAAAAGAAAAGGGAAGGAAGAAGAAGAAAACTTGAAAACTTCAAACTTTAAAGAAAAGATCTAAATGAAGAATAAGAAGAAGTATAGATGGTTAATAGATTAACTGATTAAAAGAAGGAGATGAGAAGATATAATAATTGAAGAAGAACGGTTTATAAGAAAAAAGATGAAGAAGAAGAACAAGAAGGGAAGTAGCAAAGAATGATTAATATGAATAGAAGATTAATAATCAAAAACCTCGGATGGCCTTTGGCTAAGAGAGGTGAGGTGGAAATAAATTTTTTTTTTATACCACTGAGAGCGAAGGTGGTGGTTTTAAGATATTGACAGCAGGACGTATAGAGGAGTTCGTCTGAATCACATATTCGCTTCTGTCGGTCGTGGGGAAATGCTTGTAATGGACGGTGTAATGAAACTGACTCATGTCGATGGACGGTTGGCAAGGAATACGCTGGCTCGTTCAACACCTAGCCAATATCTTATAATTATTGCTATCTTGACCCTTGACTTGGGATGAATTAACTTAACATAATGAAAACACATTTCCAGATTTACCTGTTTTTGAATAGGGAATTTTTATCATAACTTTTTTTTTAACTCATGTGAAAGAATGAGCAGGGCTACTTTAAGCCATATAAAGAGTAATTGTTACGTACAATATAAGCTGTTTGGAGAGGGAAGACCAAGACATATTGTGCCACTCAAATACGATAAATATCTAACCTGTATGTACCGTTCTGTAGGCTGATTGTTATGGCAGGAAGCGACAAGTGGCACGCCTAGTTGAAGCTGTATCTTGAGAGCTGTTCTTCTTGGCGTTGATCCACAGACAGGCCCCGTTCAAAGTGTTACCAAGCGTTAAATAGTTTCTTGGTGGCGCAGTTATCCGATTACTGTGCGGCTAGGAGGGGTGATTGGCTGTTATTTCTGTGCTATAATTTATAAACTATAATTTTCAACATGTTTTGGACTTTTCCTGTGGCTTGGATAATGAATATTTCCTGCTGTTTGCTTGACTTGCCTGCATTGACACTATCCATAACAAAATGCCACAAATTCGACTATCAGCCCCACATTAACCAAACTTAACAAAATTAAACCTGCGGTAAACATCCAAGCCTTTTTTTCGGAAATGCGCGCAGATATTACCGAATATGACCACACATGTCCAAAGTTATCTACTGTAATATAAACACCTCAAACCAAAAACTGATTAAAATAAGCGAAAAGACAAAAAATGTATTTAAAAACACAAGATTCCAAAATTTTTCCAAATATGGCAAAATGTGATAAAACATCGCCACGCGTGAACAACCGTGCTTAATGAAATCAATGAGCAAAATGAGATTAATCGTGAATTATCGTGTCAATTTCACCAAAGTCAGTGAACATGACCAAAATGACCAGTTACAAAACTTGACCGAAGGTAACAAAGCGCAATCCAACATGAATGAATTTAACCATATATGACCTATTTTAAAGGGTAAATATTTATGGCCAAAATTAAATACATTTATATTATTCTTTAACATATTTTCCTTTTATGTTTCTTGAAGAGATAATTCTTGGTTTGTGCCAAATTCTGAGAAATTCTGTAGTATGGATGGGTATTAATTTATGCTTTTTTGACATTTTTGAATAATTTTTGTTTTATTACTAAATGGTTTTCCTGATTTCGATTCTAATCTAAACTATCGAGTTTCTCAGAATGTAGAATGCATGAATTTTTTTTTTTTGTGTTTAAGGAAAGGGTTTGAACAAAGAAAATCCAAATTTCTTTTTTCTTTCTGTAGTCCCGTAGGTTTTAAATTGCCCTCTTCCCATGTTTTTACTCTATAAATTATTTGATCATTTTTAGGCTAAAGACTTGAACACCTATTATTAAGACATTTTTATGTTAGAGTTTAGTAAACACCAATAATATTATTTCACTAAAATCTTTCCTTATTGCCAGAGCCGTCAATAAAGAAAATCAACACCGATTTTGTATTTAGAAAATTGGCTTAAGGGTCATTATACTAATGCTTGATAACAAGTGTATAGACTTGGTTACTAACAAGTAATACGGTGGTTGATCTGGCTATCTAGGTCTGAATTCAGAATGGTATATTCATTTACTGGCAACATTATTAATATTATTCCATTTAAAAATTTCATTAAAATGTTTTTATTGAGTTTCAGAGATATTACTTTCTATTATTTTCAGAGACGTTTTCCAATTCAACTAATATTTTAAGAGCTAATAGAGAAGTATGCGTAAATAAATTTCTTAGGCGTGTTCATAAATTTCTACTCTGTTGTTTTCCATAGTGTTTTTTTTTGTCATAGCCCTTTATAATGACGGGTAATTTTATTTGAAATTCATAATGTATTTGAAATTGCCATTTGGGAATTAATTATTTTCACCTGTACGCCATGAAAAATCAAACGCTCTTATCGTAACCTTTTCAAAAATAAATAACAGAACTTCTAAGTTGATTAGGTTCATATTAAACTGTGATTTATAATTAATACGAACATAATTATCAAGGTAACAGGAATAATATGCCCACGCACTTAAATTTTTACAAGTAACAATTTTCACTTTTTTTTATATGATAGAGAAAACTTCATTAATATGCAGATTCTAAACTTTAGTTTGGTCATCGATTGCGGATAAAACATTTTCTCGGTGTTTTGGTATTATAAGCACTGAGAAAAACAATGTGTGTGTAAGAATCAAATTTCTGTACCTGTTACAAATCTAAAATGTTACCATAGGGACAACAATCAGATTGGTTGAAGGTTCCATTTAAATATTGTTAACGTAGATAGTAACTGCAAAATAACTTGTTTATTGTGGTCTTGTCTATGATTTTATTTGCAACCATAAATTTAATTCCTACAGCAGAGCATTTTGTTCCTTCTACATAGCAAGTAATTCCTTCAACAGAAAAACCTAAGCATTATGTAAGTTTTTCCCGCAATAAAGAGAACTGTAATAAAATTAATGAACATTCTGTTTCTAAAACACGAGTTTTGTTGATGCTACCCTGAAGCCTGTTTACTTAACTATTTTGTTGTCACTTCCCTGCCGAATTTTTTTCAGTGTAAGACATGGCATGTTATAATTTTTTTTTCGGCAACCAATTTTACCAGAAAAATGTTTCCTCAATCTAAAAACGGAAAATAAAAATTGTAGCGATACTGTAAAATCATATTGCCCAAATTATACAAACCCCAGAAGATAAATGTGTGACTTTCATAAAATTAAAACGTTAAAAACAGGTTGAGTATAAAACAATACCCCAACTTTGAAGGTCTATAATATCAAAACCAAACAATCTACAACCTTGATTGACCAAAAAAAAAAAAATTAACCGTTGAACCGTGAAGTTTGTTTACCACACATTCATAAATGTTCAATAAGAACACCATGAGCGGCCCGAACGACAACTACGCGATAATCAAACTCTTTCCACGCTCTTGTCAACATGTCCGGTGTTACGGTTTGATGTCGTTCGTAACTCTCTGTTTGAGGTCGTCAATGTTAGCTGGCAATGGTGGACGGTACTTTCTTCTCCTGGGAGCGAACAGATTCAAGAGAAAAGAAAATGACGAGGGAAGTAAGGAAAAATGGGTAAGATTTAAATAAAGAACATTTCCTCTTTTCTTGAAGAAAATGCGATGAAATTTAATCAAAAATGTTTCCTACTTCGCTTTCTCCATTTACGTTTTCGTTTTCACTAAAACAGTTTCTTTACTTTATGGACGCGTCGCTAGAATTCCATTCATTTTGAAATTGCGAAAGCGGTCTTTATGATAGAAAACTGGCGAGCAGAGCTGCGAGGGAAGAAAGCCAGCAGCGATAAGAAGAAGACAAGAAGAAAGAGAAGAATGCTTCAGATGAAACACTATGGAAGGAATCTTTTTTGCATGGTCATATTTCCACATTCAAATGATATCCTGGCTGAAGTTTATAAACCCAAGCTAACAAATCATGACACTATACCGTCTTTTAGCCTACTGCCAGCATGATCATATGGTAATAAATTCAATCGTTTGTAGATTTAAGAAATTCCAATCTCTTGACTATTGTACTTCATAAAAATGCCTACAGCATTTTTTCTTTTTTGCATTTGGACTACAAAACTGGTGAAAGCGGTTTTCTACTAACGCAGAAACATGCTTTTAAATTTAAAATCTAATTTAAAACCACATAGAGAAAATAATTTATTTTGAACGTGCATTACTTAATAGCAAGTTAAGAAATTATGTATTATAAACAATAAGTAAATTTAAGAATACCTACACTTGTAAATATTGTTTCATAAGTTCTCTTCGCTGAAATATTTATTTTATTAACAGCAGCCGATGCAAGAGCTAATATTTTGAACCCCCAAATACACGTTTGCTTATCAAAATTTCAGAACATATTCAAAGATGTTAATCATAAACAGACTTGAAATACACAAATTATTTTTATAATTAAATTTGACTATAGCATTTTCAAAATTACAGATGTTGATCAAATACTTGTTAGTGTTTAGTTATATGTAGTCAGTTTAAGTCATTTTTGTTTAAATAATTTTTAAACTCATATTTGGGGCAGAAATTAGCAAAGTAGTGTCAGCATATTTATAAATATTTCTAGCATATATCCATAACTGTCACTGTTATTTATTTCATTAATAAACAGATATCAACAACGACGTTCTTATTTATTTCGACATTTCATTCGCGCAAATAAACACATTTTTTGGCGTACTTATTCGTTTATGTTTATATACGTATAAACATATATGAGGGTGTATCATTAACGCATGTGCGTGATTTGTAATTTAAAATCTATAGATATTGTGCATGAGGTTGTTAATATATTTAATTGTCAATCAAATCCAAGCATTTGGCACAATTGAAATATTCTTGCTTTCGCTGCATATGTCGAGAGAAATTTTATGTCATGTACGTGAACAATCAGAAGCATACAAAGCTTTATCCTATCTAAGAAGTCGAACAAGGACAACAATCTAAACTCTGCACGCCACTACAATTCTCAGACGACACACTAACAAGCCTTTTATCTCGTCAACATCATTTATTCCCTATCATTACTCTTAACCTTAAAATATTACAAACGATTTTAACAAATAATTATTTGTATAAATGATTATGAAGGGAGTCGACGAATAACAAAAATCGACAGAAGCTTGAATTGAATGACTACGCGAATGCTAAATGCAACCATTTACTACCGCCAAATACAAAACAATTTTATTTCTTACAACGCCCATCTCTACAAAACGTGCACTGAAAATTGAGAAATTATGAAGAAAAAAAAAAAGGGGGAGGGTTACTTAATTTGTTAATTAAACAGTTACCAGGATTACTAAACAAATTCTATCCTTTATGAATACTTGAGGGAGGGAAATTATTTCTAAAACTTTAATGCTTTGAAAGAACAACCCAGTGAGTTAATGAGTGAATATTTAATTTCCAGCCCTTATTAAGAAATGAAATAAATCAGATCAAACTGTGCGATAATTTGTTCCCTTTTTACTCGCATGACTCCCCCACCCCATTCTTGCACAAATATAAAATTACAAAAAAACATTTTTTTTCTTGTCAATTACAATAATACTAAAGACAGGTGAAAAAATAAGTTTCTATTTTATTAGATGTTCACTTAGACCTGATTTTCTGGCCTGATGTATGCGAATAGAAGGCCAAAATAAGGCCTATCGAAAAATTATTCTTGGGTGTCCCATTCAGTAAACGCAGAACTACATAGCGTAGAAACGATTCAAAAGTACTTACACAATCCTCTCGTACTACTTACAAAATGTTTGCGACTATAACTTTTTTTTTTAGGATTTGCAAATCGAATGTACGTGTAACACAAAAATCTCAAAAACATTTTTAATGCATTTGTCGTACCTAGTAGTATATCAAACATAGCGAACCGATTACTAGTAGATGTAAGCACGAGATCCTTGCATATGTTTGACACATATTATATAAATAAAAATTTTAGGCATAAAAACAATTATTTATTTAAAATAGAGTACAGACATATTTTCTGTGCTGCCAGGCAAGTAAATAATAATCATTATTCAAATCTAGAGAAAAGCAATGTAACAAAAAGTATGAATATCGTTGTTTTAAATAAAGAGTCGACCATGTTTTGCTAAAGAATATTTATTATAAAAATATCCAGTTTCGATACTCACTTGTTTAGAAATAATAATATTTTAACATATAATATTATTAATTACAACTGCAATACTATATTTCTCTCGCCTGCAATTCATGCCTTTACATACGTGGTACTTTGTTACTTAGGGACATTACTTACTTACGGTCAATTATTTCAAAATCATTAGCATACATAAGTATCTGGTAATAAAATAGTGAGTCTTGTATTTCATGGTTGAATCTCCTTTCCTTGGATGAATGTTTAATGAGGAAATTTTTATGTTCACTTTAAAAACAGCTGAGTTACATGCATCTGTGCATCTGGAAATTATTGTGTCCCATTTAAATAATAAATTCTGTATTGTTCCCAATTTACCAGTTAGCATTCCTAACATAATAGTGACTAAAAAAATTTTATTTATAAAAGAGTTTTTTAATGAAAATGGAAGCATTACTATATTTATAATTTATGGTAAATGTATTGTTATTCCGAAAAAGCAGAAGAGCATGCATGATGACTTTTAAACTAGTTTAGAAAATCATAAAAAATTAAGCAACAATATTATTCGATTCTTACTTTAATAAATGGTTGAATTATTCGAATATAATAAAACTGATAAAATTTCTTATAAATATTGTTTTGCATATGGGAACTTGGATTACGAAAAGTGAGAAGAAATAGTGTAAACTTCCTAACTTCCAGATTAAAATTTCATCGTTTAGAAACGAAGAAAGAATGTGTGATGAAGTCATCTAGCATACAATAATGAATGAAAAAATTTTACAATGAATGGTACATACTTGTCAGTTCTGGTGAAGTCTCCCTAGTGGTACTATTACGGTGAACTCTGGTAAATGAGTGAGTGGAAATATTTGGGCGGCTCTTAACCGCGAGGACTTGGGAGCTGGTGAGAGTAATTGAGGTAAGTATGGAGCAGCGCCGGAATGAAAGGGAAAGAGAAACGTGAGATCCTCGCGAAAACCCGCCGACCAGTGGTACCGTCCGGCACGATTCCCACATGCGAGGATCCAGGGGGTGACCCGGCCGGGGATGGAGCACGGTTCTCCTTGGTGGGAGGTGAGCAGGCTAACTGCTTAGCCACCGTGGCTCCAACTCTGGTAGGTTCCGTGTACTAAAGTTTTGAATATTGGTACAAACAGTTTGACAACTAAAGTATTTCTCCGTAGGTAGATCTGATGTTGCATGCATATCTGATTTTCTTCATTTTGCATGTAAAGTGATGTGATAATTGCAATACAATTTTCTAAAATCTTCTGATTTGTGTTTTCTCTGAAATAACATAAATAATAAACATGGCTCTTCGTACCACAGTGGGGTTGGGGAAATATGTCCACGTGTTTTAAATATGCTGTTATATAACTGGATTTATCGAAGAGTATTTAACAATTACTTTATTTAAATGTGACAAGAGTATTAAAAAATTAATTTTGATGTCAGCCATTTGTATTTAGCTTTAAAATTCGTATTTTCCACAATGTGTTTACGAGAGCTCCATGCCAAGCACATTTGTATTTTTTACTGTTTGCACTTCTAAACAACATTGGAGGGAATGAATAGTAGCTAGAAAAAAAGGAATTTCTTAATATTTTGGCACGGGCAAGTAATATCACAATCAAGGTCAAATACTAACAGTTACCCACAAATTAACATGACAAAAGTCATGTAGGCACTCCTCTAGACCGGTGAAGTGCAACCACTCGTCGTGGCATGGATTCCACGGGTGAACGAAATACTTGTACAGAGATGATGACCCGTGCCCGCTGAATAGCTACCCACTGCTTCCTGCTATTTGTAGGGGCAATATCTTGGGTGCAAATGGAACTCCCCACCCCGTTCCATAAATGCCCGATGGGGTTCGTATCAGGCAAACTAGATGACCACAGCAGTCGTTGAAACTCTCCAGGGTGATCCTTGAACCAATTCTGGATGACTTGGGCCGATAACAGGGTATATTTTAATGCTTAAATATCCCAACATTTTATGGGTACGCAAAGTCAAGGTCTGAAATGCAGTGGCATGACCAGCTCATACACGCTCGCGCGATAACAGAGCAAAATTGACAGAGGCCCGGGCACTTCCAAGACCTAAAAGTACGGTGGCGCCACCGACTTCTACCTTTAAATACGGCTGTCACATGACTTCTGCCATAACAATGTAGCATATCTACATTTACCACAGGCTTTAAAACGACCTCTTTGGAAAACCATGGCACCTTGAGGAGGAAATGTTTCCTGTGACAAACACTCTCATGAGGAATTTCGTTTTGTTAGTAACCTGAGTAGAACAACTCGTACCTCTGGGGACCCTGATTTTTGATGGCTGCCAGACTGGACTTTTGTGACGACGTCTGGTTGACTTCACACACGAAATTTAAAAAAAATCCCAAACGTTTTTTTTTACAAATAATTAAAAAATTATTTTAAAATTTTATTTGCAGCCAAATTTGCTAAACAAAATTCTACGAAAACGCACATATAGGAGGTCCAAGGTTTGACTCGTAAAGTGTTTATTGTTTCCACAATTTCGTACGATCCCCCACACAACGAGAATTACAACTAACAGGCGCACATTGGCCAGTAGAAGATAACTTATGTTGATTGACCAAGCTAACTTGGATCACTTCTCTGCCCCCAGCGAGTATATTCTTGACTATGGAGTATAAAGTGTGCTAATGTCGCTTTTTTCCAGCATAGGTTGCCAAAACACACTCACGTCACTCATTCTTAAACATTGCAACTAGAGTGCACTAATGTCACTGTTTTCAGCAAAAACAGGGAGTTCTGGCACTTTGGGTTGAGTTCAGAGAGCCGTTCTCGAAGGTGGTCAGCAGTTACGACCGCCTCCTGCAGCGTCGGACTGCAAGTGTGGGGAAAAAGAGAGATCCCCGAAAAAACTTGCGTCCAGTGACATCGTTCGGCACGATTCCCACGTGCGAAAATCCGGGAGCGACCACGCCGGGAATCGAACCAGATTCGCCTAGGTGGGAGGCAAGTAGGCTAACCACTACACTGCCGAGGCACTATCTCTCTGAAACACAAAATTTCACTAACTTGGCATAAAACATTTTTTGAGTCGACCAATAATATTTTATAAATAAAAGTCGAACAATTAGATTTGTTTAATTATACATAGGAAAATTGTAAAGAGAGTACGGCTTAAAACTATAACATACTCTATTTTAATACTAGCGTTCCTAGATTACGGTTTATTATTAAATCAATCAGTTTGATGGAAAAATTACAAATTAAGCATATTCAAACAGTTTTTTTTTAAAGTAAGCAATGCCATTTTTATAGTCCATTCGCGGTTACTTTAAACTTTTATGAAGCCCTGCTAAAGATATACTTCCATGATATTCCTCTGCGCATTGCAAACAAAGCTTAACCAACTATAGAAAATTACACCAAAGGGACATTGCAAAGCATCCATGCGCTCTTATTGTAATAATATTTTGCATAAGAACTATATCTTATAGGCTATTAAAGTTCTTATTAACGTTCCCCGGTGTTATGCCTGAAGGCTTATCAGGGGCCGGCTTACAAACTAACTTGTGACCAAACTTAAACTAACACTCATGCCTTACCTATGATTCTAACCCAGAACCTCTCGAACTCCAGACCGGCGGCGCACTAACCGACTGCGCCATGGATGGTTGGCCTCACGTAAAATAATATTTAATAAATATTTTTTATTTTAACCTCATACTTAAACTTCCAAGTGTGGTGGAATATGCACACTGTGTTTATTACTTACGTGGCAGGGGATGGACAAAATAATATGAACACCATGCAATATAGTACATTTTGTTGCACGTTGGCAACACTGTTTCCGTGTAAATAATGGGACGCGTATGTATTGCAAAGTTTACGTGCCAAGTCTTGTAGGTTATATTTCAGTGTATTATACGCTTTGTTCTGCGACGGTTAAAACAAGCGATCGGTAAAATGTGTGATCTCTCCGACTTCGAAAGAGGGCAAATCGTTGGTGCTCGGTTAGCGGGAGCGTCTGTGACGAAAACAGCTGAATTGTTTAACGTTTCACGATTGACAGTATCCACGGTAATGACAGCATACACAAAACATGGTAAAACATCATCGGCGAAGTGGAATAGTGGGTGAAACCCAAAGTTAACTTACAGAGACCGACGAACATTAAAAATAATTGTGGCCAGACAACATAAAACTACCGCGGCAAAAGTGACAGCAGAACTCAACACTCACTTTAGTAATGCTGTTTCGACAAAAACTATACGGCGGGAGCTTCACAAAGCTAACATTCTTGGAAGGGCTGCAATTGTGAAACCCTTTATAACGGAAGTCAACGCTAAGCTGCGAAAGAAGTTATGCCATGATCATAAAACCTGGACACTTGATGACTCGAAGAATGTGGTATGGTCCGAGGAATCATCATTTACATTTTTTCCTAAAAACGGCCGGGTTTATGTATGGAGAACCCCAAAAGAAGCCTACGATCCGGACTGCCTGCTTCCTACAGTCATGCATGGGGGAGGTTCCGTTACGATTTGGGCGGCTATGTCGTGGTATTCAGCTGGTCATCTCATTCACATCACTGGTCGGATTACTGCAAATGAATATCTCGACATCCTCAATGATGAAGTTCTTACTATGACTAGCATATTGCTGCCAAACACTGCCATATTTCAAGATGATAATGCGCCCATACACACAGCCAATAAGGTTCAGTCCTGGTTTGAGGAGCATCAGAATATCATCAAACATCTTCCCTGGCCGTAATGGGGAGTTTTAGAGCAGAGAGCGAGGAAAAGATTTCCATCTCCAACATCACTGAAGGATTTGGCGGATGTTTTGGTACAAGAATGGGACAACATTCCGTTAGAAACTATTCAGACACTCTACGAATCTATTCCGCGANGAAACTATTCAGACACTCTACGAATCTATTCCGCGAAGAATTGCAGCTGTTCTAAAAGCAAATGGTTGCCCAACACCTTATTAATCAATAAATATTGTTTATATGTCAGGTGTTCATATTATTTTGTTTATCTCCTGTATATATATATATATATATATATATATATATAAAATATAGCTGAAAAGAAAAAGTAACTAGGGCCCCAAAAGTGCTCAGTTTACTGTGAACAGACTATACTAGACATTACAAATACACCTATTTTATACCTGTTATTATTTTAATTAATTAAAAATAAAATATTACAATTTGTAAATAAAATTTAAGAAATAGTTCAATTTAACCAAAACTATGGTGTTTTTATGTTATTACAAGTATAAAATTATTATGCTACTTAATATACTTAGTAAACCAACAATCGCGTCATACATGGGGTGATTTTTCAAAGGTTTGATTCAAAACGTGTGAAGAATTTGTGAATAGATTGAAGTACAGTTATGCCACGGAACTTCTGCAGAAGTAACTACGGCACGTACATGTGACCAACCGAAGCCCGACTATTGTGCAGTGACTATCTTACCTCAAGTTGTGTTATGAGCACAAACAAATGAACAGTTGACCGTTTTATCCGACTGGTGGGATTAGGCCCTTGGAACTGAGAACATGGCCGAAGAAACCAAACTCGATCAGACAAATGTGATTCTTATTCCTGAAAGATTAATAAACCTGGTAAAAAATACAGGAGTTCTCGACACTTTTTTCACTTCTTTCTCAAACATTTCTAAAATATCTATTCCTCAAGCATGGTTTNAAATACAGGAGTTCTCGACACTTTTTTCACTTCTTTCTCAAACATTTCTAAAATATCTATTCCTCAAGCATGGTTTAACCTCACCGCAAACGTACATAAAACATGCTCCAAAAAGAACACATCTGATAATAAATGACTTTGGTTAGAAAGGCACTTCACATTTAATTACAGCTCTCCTCGCGCACTGGAACCAAGATTTGTACTCAAAACATATTCTTCCGGTCGTTTATTTTTTTAAAGCACTGAAAATAAAATCACTCAGGCTGGGGGTAAAATAATGATAATAATAAGTGGGGCGATACACTGCAACATGGGTAACCGCAGATGTACTATAAAAATAAAGCATTTAAAGATTCCTGATTCAATTTATTTATAGTTTGGACGTGGCAGTGACGTGACATGACATACTTCCCAGAAGTTATTACTCACAGCCCGATTTATAAATTCCAGATATTAACTGGGTGCATTAATTAATATTTTTCTATTTTTAAAAGACACATTATAATACCTCAAAGCAGTGCCACATAAAATACCAAAACATATTGGTACGTAAAGCATATACATAAAAATAGTAAAGAGATCATAAAGTATGCAATATATATTGCACTAGAGCTATAACAGTTAATAAGCACAAACAAACTGCTCGTTATATCATATACCTCGAAGCTTCTCATTAAAATTACCCTTAAAAAGACCTCACCAAAACTAAAGAGAGAACAAGAAAGGTTAATTGTCATGTGACTGCAAAATAATGGATCAAAATCAAACCACAACATACAGATATTCTTTAAAGTAACTTGACACATAGCACCTTCATACAAAATGCATTCAAAAAAAAAAAAAAGTTAAAATCTTTTTTTCTTTTATCATTAATCTTTTGATAATCACCAACATTCTAGTACGTATTAATTCAACATATAAAATATTACAAAATTACGAGCACATGACACAAGTTCCATGAGTTCTCACTCTAACGAAACGCAGTGAGTCTAGAGACAGCAACCTTCTTACCCTTCCACTGAACTGTTCTCGCACGCACTAGCATCTTCCAGAAGAAAAAGTCGCTCCTAAGAAATCATGCACGCTGAAAGAAATCATCAGAGAGAAGTTAACATAACAGTTCTGTAATGGCATTTTATGGTAGCGACATCTTTACTTAATGCCAACAGAAATATGTTCTGTAATACTTTAAAATCCAAATTGTTAGCAGAACAATCTAAATATTGTTAAGAGTTATTATGTATTGGGAACCATCTTTTCTGTAGAACAGTGTTTTCTGTAGTAGGAACTATACAGATAGTTGAGAACACAAATACACTATTGTTACGATAACACAACAAAACATAGTAAACCTAACAGTGCTGTTTGATATCTGCAACAGAATGTTCTGTAGAAATCAACTCATTTTTAATTTCAAAAGATTACAGAACAAGTGCGGTAGCTACAACAGTTTTGTGATATTTTGGAGGTACCCTCCGATTATGTTAAGATTGCAGAGCTAGTATTGCAGAGTTAACAAACAAGTATGGAAATTACAACAGTGCCGTGAACTGTTAGAGGAGCCATCTGATTCTGTTTAGATTACAGAGCTAGTATTGTAGAGTTAACAAACAAGTATGGTAATTACAACAGTACCGTTAACTGTTAGAGGAACTATCAGATTCTGCTTAGATTACAGAACTGGTATTGTAGAGTTAACAAACAAGTATGGTAATTACAACAGTGCCGTGAACTGTTAGAGGAACTATCAGATTCTGCTTAGATTACAGAACTGGTATNAAATACAGGAGTTCTCGACACTTTTTTCACTTCTTTCTCAAACATTTCTAAAATATCTATTCCTCAAGCATGGTTGAACCTCACCGCAAACGTACATAAAACATGCTCCAAAAAGAACATATCTGATAATAAATGACTTTGGTTAGAAAGGCACTTCACATTTAATTACAGCTCTCCTCGCGCACTGGAACCAAGATTTGTACTCAAAACATATTCTTCCAGTCGTTTATTTTTTTAAAGCACTGAAAATAAAATCACTCAGGCTGGGGGTAAAATAATGATAATAATAAGTGGGGCGATACACTGCAACATGGGTAACCGCAGATGTACTATAAAAATAAAGCATTTAAAGATTCCTGATTCAATTTATTTATAGTTTGGACGTGGCAGTGACGTGACATGACATACTTCCCAGAAGTTATTACTCACAGCCCGATTTATAAATTCCAGATATTAACTGGGTGCATGAATTAATATTTTTCTATTTTTAAAAGACACATTATAATACCTCAAAGCAGTGCCACATAAAATACCAAAACATATTGGTACGTAAAGCATATACATAAAAATATTAAAGAGATCATAAAGTATGCAATATATATTTCACTAGAGCTATAACAGTTAATAAGCACAAACAAACTGCTCGTTATATCATATACCTCGAAGCTTCTCATTAAAATTACCCTTAAAAAGACCTCAACAAAACTAAAGAGAGAACAAGAAAGGTTAATTGTCATGTGACTGCAAAATAATGGATCAAAATCAAACCACAACATACAGATATTCTTTAAAGTAACTTGACACATAGCACCTTCATACAAAATGCATTCAAAAAAAAAAAAAAGTTAAAATCTTTTTTTCTTTTATCATTAATCTTTTGATAATCACCAACATTCTAGTACGTATTAATTCAACATATAAAATATTACAAAATTACGAGCACATGACACAAGTTCCATGAGTTCTCACTCTAACGAAACGCAGTGAGTCTAGAGACAGCAACCTTCTTACCCTTCCACTGAACTGTTCTCGCACGCACTAGCATCTTCCAGAAGAAAAAGTCGCTCCTAAGAAATCATGCACGCTGAAAGAAATCATCAGAGAGAAGTTAATATAACAGTTCTGTAATGGCATTTTATGGTAGCGACATCTTTACTTAATACCAACAGAAATATGTTCTGTAATACTTTAAAATCCAAATTGTTAGCAGAACAATCTAAATATTGTTAAGAGTTATTATGTATTGGGAACCATCTTTTCTGTAGAACAGTGTTTTCTGTAGTAGGAACTATACAGATAGTTGAGAACACAATTACTTTATTGTTACGATAACACAACAAAACATAGTTAACCTAACAGTACTGTTTGATATCTGCAACAGAATGTTCTGTAGAAATCAACTCATTTTTAATTTCAAAAGATTACAGAACAAGTGCGGTAGCTACAACAGTTTTGTGATATTTTGGAGGTACCCTCCGATTATGTTAAGATTACAGAGCTAGTATTGCAGAGTTAACAAACAAGTATGGTAATTACAACAGTACCGTTAACTGTTAGAGGAACTATCAGATTCTGCTTAGATTACAGAATTGGTATTGTAGAGTTAATGAACAAGTATGAAAATGACAACAGAGTCGTGAATTGTTAGCGGTACACTCTGATTCTGTTAAAATATTACAGAACTAGAATTGTAGCGTTAACAAACAAGTGTGGTAATTACAACAGTATCGCTGATTGTTAAATGCACCCACTAATTATGTTAAAGATTATACAACTAGTATAATTGACAATAGAGATGATAAATAGCAATATGTTGCTCTTGTGAAGAAATATTTATTACGTGGAGGCTGTTGACAGTATGTGAGGGCTCTGTGTGCCCTTTTAAGTGTTGACAGACATAATAGGCGTTAAATGTAATAACAGCAATAAAGTTGTTGGAATATCCTATTTGTTATTTAAAGACGTATATCTCACAAAGAGGACATACAAATTAAATAACTTATGCCATATTTTTATTGGTACTACAAATCATATGGTGTGAAATGAAAACCTGTTTACACCAATTTTACACGTACAATTTTTTTAATGTGAGATGACACCCATTGTTGTATTATATATATATATATCACATATAGGAATGATCATTTTATTTAAAAATAAGAAACTAACTCATATGTGAATTCTTCCCGTCGAGATTCGTCTGCAGGCACGTTTCATGACATGCTTTAAAAAAAATTAAACAAAGTAAAACAAATAAATTTAAATACCTAAATATCGTAGCTGATATAATAGCCGAACGGTCTAAGGTGCCCGTCTATCAACACATAATCCGGCAGTTCGAGGCAGCCTGCTTCCAAAATGAAATTTTCAAGTTCTGAATAGTAAGTACAGATAGCAGCGCANTATATATATATATATATATATATATATCAGATATAGGAATGATCATTTTATTTAAAAATAAGAAACTAACTCATATGTGAATTCTTCCCGTCGAGATTCGTCTGCAGGCACGTTTCATGACATGCTTTAAAAATAATTAAACAAAGTAAAACAAATAAATTTAAATACCTAAATATCGTAGCTGATATAATAGCCGAACGGTCTAAGGGGCCCGTCTATCAACACATAATCCGGCAGTTCGAGGCAGCCTGCTTCCAAAATGAAATTTTCAAGTTCTGAATAGTAAGTACAGATAGCAGCGCATTCTGGACGAGGTAATTACAATAGACCAAACAAGATAGTTAGGGCTACCATGCCGCTCAGTAAAAACAACAGAGCATAGAGTTAGGATTATCATAAATAGACTTTTTCTGGGGCCACCAAACTGCTCAGTTAAAACAACAGAACAGATTGTTAGCACTGTCATATGTTACTGCTGGGTGCAAGGTCAGCTCTGTAGCGGCAGTAGAGGAGCATCGTAGGGAATACCATACTGGACTGTAGACAGAATTCTACTCGCTGGTAATGACAACATTATATTCTGTAGAAAAAATTATGTCACTGGTATGTGACGCACTGACCTTTTACGATAAGTTCTGTTAGAGTTACCATATACCTTTAACAATATTCGCAGGGTAGCCACAACAAAACAGACTGCTGTACCTATTTTGACAGTCTTGGAGGGTAACGGCTACAGAATTATGGTTCCTACAACAATATTTTTCTTTCAGTGTTGTACTGTCCTTGCATGCTCCAGAGACTTCCAGAACGAAGATGGCCATCCACAACCTCGAACAGCCACGATCACTACAAATAATAACATAGTTAGTCCCGCTCATAAATCCAGATCAGTGATTACACTCAGGTCACTGATCACAAAATAAGAACAGTTTCATCTTGAGCACTAAAAAAAAAATGATCCACGTGATAGCTTTGGGGGCATATGCACTACGCTGCAAGGCCTTAACTTTAGAAATAAAACACACAGTTTATTTTTAACAGTAAATTTACCATACAATATGTACAAAATACATACAGACGTTAAAACGCAATTTTGTTGGCATCAAACTATGCTGTTGGCCCATCACTCAGAAAATGAATCATTTAAGACATGGCCTAAAGTAGCGTGTGGCATATCACCTCACATTTTGTGACCCATAATAAAGCACGCCTGCCAATTGCATTTGCGAATTACATGCTCAATATAAAACTAGTACATTGGCATCAGTGGTTAAATGAACTTAAATTGCACAAAAAATGTGTCATTAAAACGCTATACACACAGAACGTAATGAAATAGCTGAAACATAAAGGAATTGGTCAAGTTTAAAAGCAAACACTGCTAAATTAATTATAAATGAATACCATTTTATCCATACGGGCACCTGTTTTACGTGAAAAGATTTCAGGAGAATTTGTGTTCCAACGTACTTTAGTTGAGAACCACTTCCGTGATTGGACCACTTGAATTGTTACGCGTCTTAGCTGCCTGCCCGCGTATTTCTCACGGTCAATATCGGAGAAACTTTATTCTGATTGTCTCACTCATGTAGCACGCTGTCTTCACGCAAAGACAAGTGGCCAACAGTTAAATGAAGACAGCAAGTATGCACATAGGATATTGAAGTCTAGCCTCCACGTTAATCTTTTCGCGAAAATCTGGTGACCCTACCCATAAATCATACAAGCATGCACCCATAAATAAAACAAAGTTAAGTTTGGATGGGCCGAAAGCTACCAGCCTCCATGAATGTTAACGCAAATGACAGTGCTAAAAATACACACAGATAAATCGAATCGTCCAGTAGAGAGAAGAACTCAGTGCATTTTATGGCATTTGTAGGTTTGCAGCTAGTCGCATTAAACTAACCAATACGCACATCACTCTGTTGAAACGAACTATGTCTGGCTACTAGGTGTGGTATAAATTGAATGGAACACTAGACAGAAACTAAGTGAAGGACATAGTTCCTTTCTCCGCTGTGAGGCGGTAGTAGCAGGTGGAAACCAAAGAGTAACGTTGTTTACTTGTTAGCCAAACTGGACGAGTGTCTCTGTTCGTGGTGTTGTGCTTGTTAATATTTCATGTTTTTTGTGAATTGTTGAAATATGCCTCCGAAAAGAATACG
The DNA here is from genome assembly GCA_002778355.1 of Clitarchus hookeri. NCBI lineage: Eukaryota > Metazoa > Arthropoda > Insecta > Phasmatodea > Phasmatidae > Clitarchus > Clitarchus hookeri. Next base: position 373,618 of record NQII01000343.1, read on the forward strand.
TAATCAAAGTGAACACAAAAGACAAAAGTTTAATCAGCACTATCGCATGGTTTGCCTTACACTATTTATGAAGGGCATCTGGTTCCTGGAAGAGCTGTTGGCCGCAACTGTAGGTAAGCAGAAAAAAAACCTTTCATAATAATTTACTCAAAGTCAGCGTAACTGCAAAAATGTAAGCTACATGAAGCACTATTCTCTTTCAGGGGTCAAATGCAATGTTTTAACAGCGTCAACGCAACAGAGTACGCGTGAATTATTGCTTCTTTAATAAATATTGCAGACAAAAATGCCCAGAATCTCTATTTGTAAGGGTTGATCGTTGCAAACGATGTAACCCGGCGAAGACCCAGGAAAGTGGGAGAGAACAGTGAAACTAAGAAGAGGCTGCATTCCTTTGAATATTTTTTAATGGTTGGTGGTAAGGACGTAAGGTATGCAAGCTTCCCTAAACCTTCATGCTGTATCACAAAAACGGGTATTACGTTTGTCAAAATTGCTTACTCAAGGCGAAATTCCAAAGACCAACGCGGGAAAAACCCTTGTACGTCACAATCTCCTGAAAATGTAGTGAACTTAATGCCTGAGCAGATTGAAAGTTTCCCATTAAAGACTACGCATTACGGGTGAAAGAATGTAAAGTTCTTGAATGCGCGTTTATATGTTAAGACTATGCATGAACTTTTCCTAAGGAAACATTCAGATCTCAAAACCAAATATTATTTTTACGGGGCATACTTCCGAGAAAACTTTAACTACAACTTTTGTTTTCCGCAATTAGGTGTCTGCAGCAAATGTGAGGAACTAGAAAGTAAACTTATCTCTCCCCACAATTCGAACAGCATAAAACGATTAGTGCATCCGAACTCGATACTCATAAAATAAGGAGTAAAGTTTTATAATTCTCAAATATATCTCAGATTCGGTGCATGATAGAAAAACATATTTTTTTGGAAAATGTTTTGGTTTTATGCAGAATTTGCCGCTTCACCAGATTCCTGTGCGGGAAACCATTTGACTTGCGGCAGTTGTAGGTCAACTGCTTTTGCATTTATGATCTGAAAACAAAGCGTGCCACTATGTAACTATACCACGAGGGTGAGGCAAGAAAATGTTTAAATGAGGTTTGCTCCTTCATATATCATTATTGTACCTAATTCTTGTCCGAAGAAACGAATGAACTTCACTAGTTTTCCGACGGAGCACCAGAACAAATCAAAAACCATACTATGATAAGAACGTGCCTAGGAATGACACAACTCGGTGGGTTCAAGAACATTTTTCACAGATTTCCCGAAATAGGCCAGTTCTTCATGGCATGTCATCGGGTGTTTGGAGTACTGAAGAAGAAGATACAGAAGACAGATCGAGCATATACTCCGAAGGAATGTGTGAGAATAATAGCTAACGGCATGACCAATATCACTGTGATAATGTTTGAAACTGAAGTAATAATGACCTTTGATACCTGGTGGCCTCATTACTACAAGAAACATGTAGTGTCTCAAGAAACAGCTAAGAGAGCCATTCCTCGACGTGAGAAACAATGCTTCCGCATATCCCAATTGAAGTTCAGTTGAGAGATTTGGGCAGTCCCAATTCAAGGAATTTCAGTTTTGCCAGAGATAATCCAGGTGTGGTTACAGCTCTTACATGCATTAACAGTTTGGTAAGTCACATATTTAACGTGGCTAAGAATACCACAATCTTCTCCAAGAACTTGAAAAATGCATATCCATCTGGAAAAGTACACACTAACAAGGCGAAATTGGAAGACATACAGGAACTCGTAAGATATGTACAAGGCGAAGATGAGCAGTGTTTTTATGATGAAATAATTTTGTGGCGTACTATTTGTAACAATGCTGCGATCTGTCAGGATGTGTCATTAGAGGGATGACTGGTGAAATGAAGTTGACAAATATATATGATAGTTGTGCGTAACCGTCACTAAAGAGTATTCATGAATATGATGCTAGATTCTAAGCAACTTTTCAAAAATTTTACATATTGGTGTGTCATGTAGAACTCTAAGGTTTTGTATTCTGTTTTGGACACATATATACTCTTTCATGTTTTTAACACACTTTGGAGTAACTGTATATGTGTTTTACTTATGCTTTGCAACATAAATCTAGGGTTGTATCAGTGAAGTGAAAAAAAAATGCTTAAATTGCTAGCGAGTTGAAAAGAGAATTAAATACATTTTTAAAAAGGTTATTTTGCAAATCGTGTTTGACATATTTTGTTTTCAGCCAGTCTTTCCTGTTACTAGAGAAGGTAGTTGACACAGACATAAATAGCATAATTCACAGGGAAGTACTTTGTTCGGAAAACAGGTTTTTCGTTCTGCTGAAAAATAGGGCTTACATAATGGACCTGGGCGCACTAAGTCCACACTGTTATTCACCCCAAAAGTATAGAATCCAATGCAAAATGATAAACCACATGCCATATGCTTAGTACTTTCGCTTGATAGTCCTTTTTCACATACTTTCGCATGGTTATCAATTTTTGAAATATAATTTCTGGTTCATCACTTTCAAATCCACATTTTTTTTGCATTGATATGGCAATGTATCTGTCTCATCTACGTGTAATATTATTTAATTATCTACCTAAGGGTATTCCAATTAAGTAAGATTTTCAGCTTACAGTAGCAATGGTCGTGACATAATTGGATGTATATTCACACTAATTAAAAATTCACAAAATGTTCAACATAATTTTTTTTAGCAGACTTTTGAATACATTTGACTTTTTTTTCATGACTTTGCCATTTCACCCGAATGGGTGCACTGTAAATAAAATTTGTAATTTTTACTGAGAGATTGTTTGTAATTTTACAAATTTTTGTAACAGTCCAAACATTCTCTTGTAAACTTACTCGTTTGTAAAACTACAGGAGCCGTGTTTTTAATATATCTCAAGAAATGTTTCTTTAATAATAACCCATATCCAAGAGCTCACACAAAATGGTGGACACCCAACAACCTAAAACCGTATATAGCGGTTTTTGCAAAACCTAGGAGTGATGTAAAGTGTATTTGCGTGCAAAAAGAAAAGTATTGCAATTCTGAATAACACAAAAAACTTCAAACATCTTAAACAATCATAGAAAAAGGACGACAATTTTAACAAAAAATTACCAATATAACTAATGAGCCGCCTTTCCTCTACATGGATGAAAATTTAATAATGATGCAGTTCATTAAACGTTAGATGGTAGAGGGTATTGACCTCTCATTGATAGTGATATCATTAAACATAGAGCCAAAAACAAATGCAATACTAGTGAGACAATTACAAATACACACGTGTCTTATCCGAACCCAGAACACCCCGTGCCGTAAGATGGTTTGCAACGAACTGCATTATGAAGGTAGAAATCGGAGCACAAATTTCTGTTTAATCAGTCTAAAGTTTTGTAGAGTCAGTTGGCCAACCTCAAATATTTACAGTTACATCATTTCGAAAAAAAAATAAGCGCGAGTCACTTAAAGATTGTAAGTTTACATGGGTCTTTATTTTGGCACTATTGTAGAAAAAGTTCTAAAACTAGGCTCTCTATACAGGCATATCTGATACTTCTAATAGGTATTGACTGCATAAAAAGTTTGGTTGAATTTTTGTCCAATTATTTAATAGATACGAAAATGTTTTGTATACAATTTATATTTCCGCCATTTTGAAAAACCTAATTGACCCATTTAAATCATTAAAGTTTACATGGATTAATAAAGTACTAATTATGTAAACGTGTAAGTATACGTTGCCTACTATAGCACTACTTGAGTGCAATATTCAAAGTGAAACGGTTGACTGATCCCCCAAATAAAAAAAAATGCCTATTTTCATTAATGGAGAACAAAACGGTTATTTATTGGCCCATTTTATATACCAACATAAAATATTTATATGACCGCAATTCTGCACTTGTCAGACCCACATAAAACATGCCCATTTACATAGACAACCACTTGTTTGTCAAATTACGTAGTAATTGCTTGATGGTTTTCCGAGATGTGACAAAATTTTATTTATTCATGTGGCATTACATTACAAAATGTTTGACAAAAGAGGCTCTGTGTAGACAAACATTTGATTGTTATAAAATAAACTGCTACCATACAAAGTCAACATGAAAGTTTGAAAATGTTTATCCAGCCCACTTAAAAAAATGTCAGTTTACATAGCCTATTGTAGTGCTACTTGTTTGCCAAATAGCAATCGTTAAATTTTTTTTACGATATATGGGAAAAATTGATTTATTCGTGTGCCACTATATTCTAAAATGGTGGCCAAAAGACTCTCTGGGTAGACGCATTATATAAATGCTTTTAATACTGATAGCATACAAAGTTAAGTTAAAATACCTTACATGATTTTGTAGATATATCATTGAAATTTAAAATATCTATATGGTTACCATTTTGAAAATAAGTTCCTTGTGAATTTAAATTGCAAATATTTTAATCACCTGCAACATAATTAGTTATATACGAAATTTGGCAGGAATCCGTTGAGTAGTTCCCCAGATATAATGTAAAATATTTATTATTTCATGTTGTGCCATTTTCCAAAATGGCCGATTAGTAAGACTGTCGTTTTTTGAATTCAATGTCTACATAATTCAAAATCAATGTTCAAAATTTGGTAAAAATCGGTTAAATTGTTTCCGAGATATAACATGGTAACCCTAAATTTTTAATATTTTCGCCATTTTGGATATAAATAACCGGAGTGATCGGAAACTATAGAAACCGGATGAAGTTTTTAAATGCTATATGCGAACCGAGTTAGGTGAAATTCTGTTCTCGGGTTAAAAGCTATTGTTGATGGTGGGGGGGGGGGATTAATTCCAGACAAAAATTCAGGTGATTGCATACGCCTATCTTTCCTTCGGAAAGTTATCTGAAGCCCGTTGCACTATTACTCATTAACTGTTAATTTTAATGTTTTGTATCTACACCGAATACTTAAAATAAAATTAACGCGTTCTTCATAACAGAATATCTTCACAAATATTTCGTAATTCTTAATTGCAATATTGGTATTCGTAAAATAATTACTGAAAAGTTAGTAAGTCAAGTTGGTCTAGTGGTTAAGGGCGTGGGAAAATACTGTAAAGTATATGTGCTCTAGTCCCCGAACTGGCAAGTCGTAACCTTTCTTTTCATGAATTACATTTTGAAATATTTTTTTCTCTATTCTGTTATTAATTTATTACATTGGTTTCCTAGCAGAAAAAATCAATTTATATCCACTTTTCAATAATGCAAGTTTTAATATAAGCCCATAAATTGTAAAACTACAAATTTTTACAGTTTTTACAAGAAAACTGTTTGTAGCTCTACAAATAATTATTTTGGAAACTGATTTTTCAAATATTTTTCTTGTAAAAGTAAATTTTTTTTACAGTGTGTTATTTCCCCTGGATAGAGCCCCAAAATTTCCCTAGTGTTATCGCACTCATCTTTAATTTATTTACAACATATTACTTTTTCCGAACAGCATGGCTGTGTGGCGTTTTTGTCGCTACTGTTCAAATCGTAATTTAAAAAAAAAGAACGGAGTGTGTATAAGTCACAAGTAGACACACCTGTTTTTCGCGGCGCGCGAAATCGCGAAATAAACACGAAATACACAGTTCCTCGCGAAAAATATCGTACCTCGCGCACAACAACAAAACACGCACAAAATGCGAAAAAATACAGTATTTTGGCGTGTATACATCACACATTTTCACAAAAAAAAAATTTGTCAACGTACAGTACAGTTTGATATTTTAACCTAGTTTATAATGTAATAAAAAAAATAATAGCTTTTCATTTTTGCAATAATTAGTTCATTCACATCCATAAACAAAATTACCATCCCGGACACGTAAAATGTAAACATGTTGGAGCTCGGCTGTAGATGCCGTACATGAGAATATTTCGCTGCTGTACGAGGCAAATATACGTAGTTCGCACGCTTGCAGCCGCGTTACAAATGCGCATTGATAGACGCCATGTTTGTACAGAATGGTGACTTAACAATATTTACAGGAATACGAAAATTCAGTGTGGCCTGTACGTGAAATATTCATTATCCCTAATTTTTCATCAAAACTTTTTGGTGGGCCTATATACGCACGCAGCTTATATACGTCAAAATAGGTACATTTCTGTTGTAAATCCACATGTTTAAAGACGCTTATTCGATAAATCGATTCATTATGTAGTCGGGATCGGAAAGTCGATACAATCGATGTTTCGAAAACATCGCCACTGAAGCGATATCGCTGTGTTTCGGAAATAAACTGATCTTGGTGACAAACAGATTTTGTTTGCATTTCGTCCCTTTTCACTTTTCATCTTTTTATTAATATAATGTTGTTGGTAGCTCTGATAGAGCACTTTTATAAAAGCTGTAAATTACTTAAGCATTTGGAAAATTCTTGTGCACCAGTGGTAGCAACTCTCTTCTCACAATGTAGTGACCTGAAAAAATGTATGAATTGCTAAAATATGGGTTTTTTTTGTTCAGAAAACATCAGATGCACTTTCAAAGCTTTCCAAACAAAGTCTGTCACACTTGACTTCACAGTTAAAATTGGAGGGTCTGACAGTGGTAGGAAATGTATTGAATGTCTTGATAAACTCTTTTATCCAAGAAATATTCCAAAATTGTCTTTAAAAAATCATGAAATATGTGATGCAATGAAAAAAGTATTTATCTTGTATGAGCTTTCTTCTGAGAGTTTGCAACTATATATGTTGTCTAGGGATTCTGTAGTTAACGCGTTTCAAAATGATCAATATGTCGATATTGTTAAATTGTCGCTTTCGCTGAAGGGTGATTTTTCAGACTTTGTTGATGCTGCAGTGAAATCAGTATGGATTCCAGTCAGCAAGGTAGACACTGAAAGGAGTTTCTCAATGTATGGGAATATAATGACTGACACAAGGACAAACCTCAATACAAGCAATATGGTATTAATGACAGTGCTTGCGTTTTCTGATTAAACGTTTGCTATTTTATTTTCGTGCCATCATTAAAGTAGCCAAAGTTTGTTGCAATATGAAATATGTGCGAGCGCTAGCATTTTTTAACCATATATANGATATTACCAATCCATTTTTTTCTCAGCCAAATTTTAGCGAAATTTTTGACGAAATGAATTTAAAATTGACGAAAAATGCACCGAAATCAACAAAGAATATTTATGAAATCTATCAAATTTTTTACCGCAATCAAATATTTCTAGTCATATCTCATTACCTCACGCGGAAAAGAATCCGTTTCCATTCAGAGTATTTCGATATCATTACTGTAACTGGACTTTATTACACAGTGATATAGGTACGTTAATATTTGTGTAAGTTCAAGCACTGCAAATCCCACTCATATCGGCTTGTCAAAAAATATGTACTCATGCTGTGGAAGAAAAATGGACAGTTTTCTATCATAAAGCGCTCGGTTCGGAAATGTGGTCTTGGTCAATTGTTTATTCAGTCCTCTTCAATGCATACCATCCCCATTTTATATTTTCTTCTTTTTGGTATAAATTTTCCGAAATTTTAATTGTTTCCTGATATAAGTGTTATTTTTTCTTTTCGGCTGCTTAATATTTCTGGGAGTTAATTTTGATTAATATCTGAAACTAAGCATTCTGCTATAAATGCATTTTTATTCGTGACTAAAATATATCTGCGTAAAATAAAGTACTAAAAATATTTCTTAGACTTGAAACTAATTTTTATTATATAAAGCAGAGTAATTATATATTATCACGAAAGTCTTGCTTGATGAAACTTTTTTTTTTTTTGTAATAAATGGATTATAAAGTACCCAGAAGTGAAATACGCACTGTTAGAAAAAATTTCAGCAAAATTACGAAAACTACCGGTTACACATCATCCAAACATCTTCCTAAAATTACGCACTATCAGTTTTCTCGCCGTAAATTTTGATTAAACTCCGTAAATTCACGAAACGTGTCCATAAACTTGCAAGTATGTTAATTATAATCTGCTCTTTATAAAAAGGGGTACCAAAAAAACGTTTTACTTTCGTTATGTGGGTGTTAAATTTTGTATAAAAATTACTATAAAAATGTTTAAAAAAATTTGTTCAGTAGCGGTATTTGAACTCTAAATGAAACACAATTTTTACTGTCAAACACATTTACCACTTCACTACCATACTTCGTCAAGAAGTAATGTTGTTAATACGGGATTCATACTGAAAGATATATGTACCTCTCTTAGCTTCTTGTCTCGTTAGAGTGCTTACCAGTTGGTTTTTATATTACATATTAACGAACAGGGGTAAGAAAAAGAGGTTTATTTTTGTAATGTAATTCACTGTGAATAACAGAGAAATTAAGCAAAGTTAAAATATTTTGCCCTGTAGTGGGATTATAACATTAATCGAAAAATATACAGTTAATGACTCGAACAATTCACCTACTATACTTTCGTAAATATGGATTTTACACGAAAGTGACGAACGCGCTAGCTATTTGGTTTTATTTGCGGTTTATAAAACGAGGTTATGATAAAATAGTTTTATTTGCGTTATGTGCGCGTATATCACTGTGTATACAGGTCCTGTAAGGAAATTTGAAAAATAATCAATGAATTGACGCTACATGAGTTGTTTGCCACTCATCTACTACTATTTTACGCGACGTATTATTGTGAAGTTGGGGTTTTACACGCTTCAGGTATCATCGGCATTGTTCTTGTCTCACAATCGAAGTCATAAGAATAGGAAGATCTTCCGTATTTTAAATTTACGGAGCTCATTTCCTTTATTCGTCATTACGAAGTGGCTTCCAGTAAATACACTATACATCTACATGAACTTTTTCTTAAATCTACAGAAATTTGTAACTGGGCGTTTAAATTTTAATTAAAGATAGTCTCTTGTTGAATCCCTGCCAAAGTTCTACTTCCAGTATATTCCTCCTCCTTATGCAAACAAAGCTTAACCATGTCTAGGGAATTACACCAAAGGTACAACACACCGCATTCGTGCGCACTCAGAATAATAGTGTTATGCATAAGAACTATTTCTAACTAGACTTTACAAACATACCTATTTACTAACTCTTTTAATTCTTATTCTTTATTAATGAAATATTTTAATTTATAGTTTAAGTATAGATAAAAAATTGATTTTATCAAATGTAAGGTACTTAATGTTAACATACGTATAAAACGGTTGTGATACATGACATTTAAAAAAAAACCAAACACGTAATGCATGGGGCAATATTTCAAAGGTTTGATTCTAAAAGTGTGAATAAACCACCAATTAACTAAAGCTTACCTACTTTTCATGGAGACTTGCAATTCGTGTCTTTTTCTGACTCTGTCCCTGCTCANTACACAAACCCTTTTCCCCACCGAAGAATTTCTAACTCAGTGCTCGATAGTGTAACAGAACGATGAAGCCAGAAACTAAAAAAATTTCTCTTTTATTGTGCCGAGAACAAAAGGAACGTAAATCAAGTGAGGAGGGAGTGAGCCACAAAGTAGAGCCACGTAAGAATATATGACGTGAGAGTAAAATATCTGGCACGTAAATTAATAAAATTGATGGCTGTAGCGTTGCTATCAATGGAGAAACCGTAAACACTAGCGGAAAAGCTTTCTAGAAGCTGGGGAAAACCTTTTGTAATGCGGATAAAGGAAAGAAATTTAATTAAAATGTTTGCGCGGCTGTGGGTTGGCAAGATGACAACGCGGGGCGACCCGGGAGCGAACAGAAGAACACTGTTTGGCGGCTTGCACCTGCGCAGTGCGAGAGGAGGTGACATGTCCCTCGGTGCGTTTATACCGACCCCTGAAACCGGAGTTTCGCTAACCTGGCTGTCGGGAAGCACAGTTTGTCTACGGTATAAACACCGCCGAAGCGATCTTTCGCCGTATTTCGAAACCGGAAGTTTGTAATTCAAGTTTNAGTTTGTCTACGGTATAAACACCGCCGAAGCGATCTTTCGCCGTATTTCGAAACCGGAAGTTTGTAATTCAAGTTTTGCGTCGAATCTTAGGTTTCGTGCGCGGTATACACAACGAAACTTCGGTTTCGTTTTTAAATATGTTATGAAATGTACAACTAGGATATTTTTAAGTTTAAAAAAAGATGCCTAATTGGTTTAAAAAAAATGTGTAAATGCAGAGTGATTATATAATTTTGCTGTAGGTACGAAAATAACTAATACGCAATAAATATGTTGCATCTTAAAAAAGTTACGAAATACAATTTTTAAAATATGTTTTATAAAGCAATGTACGCAACTACAAAATAACTTTTTTATATATATATATGATAACCATTAAAAATGATTAATTGTTTTTATTGTTTGGATGCTAGTGATTTCCGGCATAAAACAACACACGAAACGATAGTTTCCAAAACGGAGTTTCGTATGACGGTATAAACACGTCACTAAAACCTTAGTTTGGAAGGTTCGATTTTCAAAACTGAGGTTTCNCGGAGTTTCGTATGACGGTATAAACACGTCACTAAAACCTTAGTTTGGAAGGTTCGATTTTCAAAACTGAGGTTTCAGGTGTCGGTATACACGTACTGCCTGTTGGTTAGGAAATTGCTGAGAAAGTCATACTGCGCGCAGCTACGGGTCTAGCGCTGAGCCTCCTAATTGAACCGCCTACCTGGTGCTCCAACTGCGATGCAATNCGGAGTTTCGTATGACGGTATAAACACGTCACTAAAACCTTAGTTTGGAAGGTTCGATTTTCAAAACTGAGGTTTTAGGTGTCGGTATACACGTACTGCCTGTTGGTTAGGAAATTGCTGAGAAAGTCGTACTGCGCGCAGCTACGGGTCTAGCGCTGAGCCTCCTAATTGAACCGCCTACCTGGTGCTCCAACTGCGATGCAATNTACTGCGCGCAGCTACGGGTCTAGCGCTGAGCCTCCTAATTGAACCGCCTACCTGGTGCTCCAACTGCGATGCAATGTGTTTTAAATCCACATTTTTTCTTTTAATGAAACTATTACACGGGTACTGAGGGTAAGGTGTTTTTTTGAACCGACAAAATATTTGTTTGCATATAGCCAAACAAATAAGTAGTTCCTATAATAAATTATTTTTTTTACTGATCAATATCTTAAATGCAAGAAAACTGATTTTTTTCAACTATCAAAACATACACTTCAACCGAACAAACCTTTAAGTTGGGCTAACAAAATCTGGCTGACAATACAATATTTGAACGTTGGTTCAAAAAAACTTTTCTCCGAGTGTGTGTCCAAAGTATTGAACTACGAAAGGAACATACATTTCAGATTATACCTGACGATTACTTTCAAGTTACCACGAACATTAGGAACACCATTTCAGAGCACTCCAACATAGTCACAAACGTCTTTTGAAAGCGCCGTATTTCAAAATACACTGTTATATACATACATAAGTACTGGAACGGCATGCACTGAACCTTATCACCAGCAAAATGATAGGGTCACCATTTAAAGTGCCATAGGTACACGCAGCACGATCGAGAACACTGCACGCCGGTTCCGAACCTTGTGCGTAGCGGCGATGGCGCACTTGACGCGCGTGCCACTGTAGCTATTACCACACCTTCGCCTCTCAGCCTCAAATGCGCTTACCACCTCCAGGTAGACCACGCTCTTAATGTGCGCTCAGATCAAGTACGTTGGTCACCAACAAATTATATTTGTATTGTACACGGGTGGAAAATGGAAAATGAACACCCACACGCAATGGTCCTACTTCAATGGAGGTTGTATTAAATAATGATAGAGGCTGTACACTGTATATGATAATGATCACAGGGTCGTACGCCTTTGGCCAGAGGCTACAGAGCGTCTTGAACAACAATGACAGTATCTTGTGTAGCCGCCTTTAGCGACGATACAGTCCTGCAGACGTAAGTGGAGACGATCACAAAGGTGTCGGATGTCATGTTAGGCATAGTGGTCCACGCTGATTCCACCTATTGTGGCAATTGGTGGAGGTTTGTTACCTGCATTGCAGACCACACCAAATTCCGTCCCATCAAATCCGACACATGTTCAAAAGGGGACAGGTCGGGTGATCGTGCTGGCCAAGGGACTTGGCGAACTCCTTCGGGAGCGCGTTGGGTAACACGAGACGTCTTTGCACGGGCGATGTCCTGCTGGAAGAGGACATCTCCTTGGCGTTGTACGAACGGCAACAAAATGGACTGGATGATATTCTGTATCTAGCGTTCTCTACTCACTGTTCCCTCAACAAACACCAGAGGNGGGGTGGGGGGAGGACCACGATGCCAGGAGTTGATCCAGTATGTTGCTGCCGTTGACACTCTGGTTGTAGCCGCTCTCCTGGTCGACGCCACACTAGTAAACGATCGTCACTGGCGCCACGGCAGGATCTGCTCTCATCACGGTACACAACTCCGCAGCTATTCATCCCTCCAGTAGCGTCGTTAGCGACACCATCCGAGGCGGGCTGCATGGCGATGATGTGTGAGAAGAAGCCTGGCGAGCGGCACACTTGATCGTAGCCCAGCATCCAGAAAACTGTTGGTGACGGTCCTAGCTGACACACTGGGTGCAACAGTGGCCCTACCTAATCTGTGCGATGGTTGCCGCACGATCAGCAATGGCTGCTCGTCTGATGCAGTTGTCCAGACGGGAATCCGTATGCCACTGCCGTCCGGAACCAGGTCAACGAACATTTGCACCATCGTTCCAGCACCGGCACCACCAATGATGCACAGCAGACACTTCACGTCCTACGCGTTGGACGACTCGTCGGAAGGACCATCCAGCCTCCCTCAGGCCCCCAACACGACCTTGTTCAAAGTTCGTTAATTGCACGAAGTGTGGTCGTCCATGCCGTCGTGGCATATCTACAATGCTTACTACACACAGGCCGATGCTTCAAACAACAGACTACTCATTCACCGAGCCAACTACAGTTGTATTGGGCTCAGAGGTATTATGCCTAGTTCGTGGTTCCTACTCTGTCCACAGCACAGTGCTGTTAAACAGTGTATGTGCCGCTCTCTATCAGTGCCCCATGCGCTTACGGTGTTTCTACGGTGTTCCTTTTTCATTTTTCACCAGAGTATACTGTTTAACTTATATAAATTATCTGTAATTAATTTTTATTCGCTAAAACAAAAAAAAAATAGAATACATACATTTTTTTTGCCTATAGCATGTCAACGTAATTATTTTATTTCTTTAGATGTAAAAATAACGAAAACTAAACTATTACTGAAACAAGATAATTCACACTGAAAATAGATTCCAAGATCTGCTTCGAGACATCTATAAAATCGTACTAGAAAATGTATTTGCAATTTCAAAAAATAGCTGAAAATAAGTGAACTTTTGCATATTTTTTATTTGTTGTTGCCCCTGAATATTTGTGATGTAACTTTTACTAAACATGCTTTAAAATAATTTAAGACAAGGCCTTTAGGTTGCCTTTGTAAAATGTTCTGTAAATAGTTTCGTTTATTTTTATCTTAAAAAAACAGAAACATTTTTACTTCAAAAAGCCATTTTGCAAAATCCATGACATCTTAAAATGTTATCTGAGGAGAAAGCAGACACAGATTTTGTATACAAGCTGACCAGTATGTGTTACACATATAAAATATGTTTTTTCTTGGCGAACGCTCTTAGGAGTTTGTAGTCCGGGCATATTTTCTGTATATTCTTTTTCTGCGCCTTTACGCGTATCCCAGCAAAGAAATATCCTGGGAATACAACTTTCCCATAGAAAATATAACGATTTATTACCTTAGCCGTACGGTTTTGTTTATATCATAGAAAGTAAATTCAAAGCGAAAAAAAAATCGTGGAAAAAAGTAAACAATCGCATTTTTAGATCTTGCCTGCGTAGTTTATTTAAGAGGTACGAGAAAAGTAAAACCGTGCAGTCGTAGTTACATCTGTGGGAATTGCTGACTTCCCGTGGCGCATTGGGTGGTGCGGGAGGTTCTGGGTAAGAATCCTATGTAAGGGGTGGGTGCTAGATTACGTAAGGTCATAAGTTCATTTATAAGCCGTCCGCTGATAAGCCTTCAGGCACAACACCGAGGGGTGTTAATAAGACATTTACATTTCCAATTATAAAAATCAGCGGGCTTTCATCGCGTGAAATGAAGTGCCGCTGTTACAGGTCTAATTTACACAGGAAAGCGTGATGGAAGTATTGCACGCTGGTCCATCGCCTTGCGCGTAAGAGTGGTCGGGCGTTGGGCGCTCGTGTTATTGTCGCCCGTATGGCTGTGCCTGGAACGTGGGAATAAAAACATATCTCGGGGCCATGTACTCGTGGCAACCGTCGACCGCTTTTGCGTTCAGCAACGGCTTGATATCGAACATGGAAAATAACGTGCGTACGAAACAACATGATAATTGAAATAATAACGAACTCTGTTTTCAGTATGCGGAGATTATAGGGCGAAACTATGATGGCCACCACCATAAGTCAATATAATGTTTTGATATAAAGAAAATTTCAATTTTACTTATATCATTCTTATGGTGAAAGTAGGATAAAAGGTCAAAATCGTTGGCTTATTTCTGAAAACTCGTAACTCCGTCTGAGGAAATGGTACGTGCAATCTAAATAAAGGGGGGAAATGTTACCAGTTTTCATTTAACTAGAATTATAGCAACGTTATGCAGTGTTAACAGGTTTTTATCAGAAAACGCGTATTGGACATATACACAAATTCATTCAAAATCCAACATTAAAGAAACCTGAGAAATAAAACATTTTTGGCAATAACCTCACGATACACTCTTGCTATTATTGTTTTCAGAAAAAAATACTAAATAAGACACCCGAAAAGTTTTATTTCTCAATTATTTACATCTTAAATAAAATATAGATTTTTAATTTAATTTTATTCTCTTAACTCGTGTCCTCCACTCATGGCCTTTACCTTTATTCATAATAATGAAGATTCGTTATATGCCGCAACTTAATTTGTGTGTAAAGCCGACATCAACAATGTTTCGAAAAAGCCTGGCAATCATGAACGACTGCCTCTTATAACGTCTCACTCGCTTTGTTATATAATATTATTGTGAATAATAAAATTATATTTGATATTATCCCTTATCAGCAATGAAATACAGTATGGTGTTCATTATTTTTTCGGTGCATTAAGTTAAAGATATTAACTTTTTTTTTCTGAATACAAATGATATCGACAGAAGTTTGTTGGTATATGGGCACAAGGAACGGCATAAGTTTTAAATCCGTTTTCGTTGTAGCATATTGCAAGTTTTGTACATGTATTTTTGACGCGGTATTAAACATTAATTATTTCATATATTTCAAACCCCCAGTTTGGTGCTAGTAAATATCCTCAGGAACGATTTGGTTAAATAATTAGCCTTATTAAAATGTATGTTTTACGGGGCTGATCAGAACTTACAAGTTGACGCGACGCAACTTACCGATCGTATGGAGAAAGTTTAAAAAACCGTATTGATTATTTCCTGTTCCCTAGAATTCAAAATATCGGATAGGTATCATTGAGAGTTGCACAAACTTTATCTCGAGAAATATTACACTTGGTTTCCACATACTTAATTAATTGTTATAATTTTTTTTTTTATAATTAAATGTCTGCATTTTTACACGGAACGTTTGCTGATTTAAACAGTGAAATTCTCACTCTGAATCCTATCATTGAGAATTTCACTGTTTAAATCAGTTAACAACACCTGAATTATTCCATAGTCACTTAATCTAATTAAATGATGAATGAGTGAAAAAATGCCATGAAGTTTTCCACTGATTCATTAACCATTTAATTTATTTTTTCAGTGATTTGTTTTTTGACTGATGTATTAGATAAACAAGGTATTTTAAATGATAAAACAATTCATAGCCTAATAAAATACATAAAATATATATTAATTTGAGTTTCGTATTTTATGATACTATTTTACAATGCAACATGAACATTTAGTCTTTCTTTCGTTTTTGCGTCTTTCATCTCGTATTCGCATAATCATCATAGCTATTGTTTTGAAAGATTGAACTGCATTAAATGTGGCGAGTACATTCGTACATACTATTTGTTTAAACAATCCTTATGTTACCAAATAAACTATAAACGATACGAAAGTACACACAATTTAGAGTTACATATTTTCAATAATTATATAACACATATATTTTACCGTTGCCTAGCAACGTTGGGTTGATAGCTTGATTGGCAAGGTAATGGTCTGGAAGTGGGGTGCTGAAAGTACAAATCCTAGACACCATGGGTTTCTAATTACCTTTTTTAATTACGTTAAATTGCATAATATAAACAACGGCTATCGGAAATAAGTTTATATTTCTTCCAAATATTTGGCTAAATTCAATAAAAACAATATTTCATTTGCCGCACGCAGTTGGCTGTCACGTATTAAATCAGTGAAATGGTTTCACAGAAACAACCAGTAGTTTTCCACCGAAGCGAAGTGGAACCTATTTCACTGATTCAGATAGTTCAAATTCGCTGCTCATCAGTGGGTTTCCAGTGAATAGAATTTAGTGCGCTAAGTTACGTTCCCGCGGTGGTGTAGTTGTTACAAAAACTGCCTCCCACCTAGGCGAAGCGGGTTCAATTCCGGGTGGGGTCGCACCCGGATTTTCGCATGCAGGAATAGTGCCGGACTATGTCGCTGGTCGGAGGGTTTGCTTGGGGATCTCCCGCGTCCACAGTCTTTCCATTCCGACGCTGCTCCATACTCACCTCACTTCACCGTCATCGGTTTTCAAGACCTCGATGTTAAGAGCGGTCCAAATCTCTTCAATGATACCAAAAATATTGCAGCTTCAACTTAAATTTAACTCCACATATAATGTTCAAATGTTGGAGACTTTTCAAAGGTTTATTTTCTTATTATTAGTGCAGTTAAATTTAAGTTCAAGTTCTTTGTCAAAAATTACTTATAACATGCATAAAATAACTTTTACTTATAAATGCGGTTTTTTTTAGTATATGCTGAATATTTAGTTTTTTTTTTTAGCGTGTTGTTTNTTTTTTGCGTGTTGTTTCATGCATGACTCAGAAAATATATACTTAATTAATAACCGAGCACGGGAAATATTTCTAACTACCGGAATTTCTAAGGTTCTATTATTTACCAAGTTTCGTTGTCGTGAAATCAGTTAACACCGAAAATATTACAACTTTCTTAAAATGGTTTAAAACGAAAGATTCTTAACGAAGGAGTGCTTGAAAATGTTTCGAAAGTATTGTCTTAAATGTTATGGAAATAAAGATTTATATCTAAAATGCGTGATGAGTGCCGTACGAAATAAACTCCACAGCTGTGGAACCTGTTCTTCACTCTCATTACGTATTCCTTTTCACAGGAGTTGAGATAAAATATAACTTTTTCAACTGGTCGCTTTTCTTTGCAGGTCAAGCGGTAGCTTTATCAGCAGCCAACATCTCCAACTCAAGAAGAAACTTTTCCTACGGCAATCACAAAGAAGCGATAAGATCACTGAACCACATAATACGTAGCTTGCAGTAAGACAAGCTTAAATTTTCTTTTCTAAATGAAAAAAAAACCTTTTGAGATGATTGTTCCTCTTCATCCTGCCTAAATTATGTAGAGTAACAAAATATGTTAAAAATAATAACTCCCGGGTGGTTTCTTGTTAAAATCATAATATTTGATTTGTGGTTCACAATATTTCGATGATCAATATATATATATATATATATATATGTAAGTGAAATGTTTTGTTTAAAAAACTTATAAATCTCGCTTATGAATAAAATTTTAAAAAGCATTTAAACATTTCTTATAAAACAAAAAATATATCTTAATATAATTACTACCTGAAAGGAAAGAAACACTTATTTCTCTATAATAATAAATCATTCATAAAATAGTACACACAATTGTCATTCCGATAAATAAAAATCACGTTTTTACACAGAAGAGTTATCCACTGTACTACATTGTCTCAGCAGTTGTACACCATTTTGTTGGCTTTCGTCTTTCGGGTCAATTTCTGTGCAAGACATGTCATTTTATTTAATCGCAATTAAATAAATTGAAAATTATGGTCTTCTGTATTGCAATTCTACAAAATCAATATTTGTAAAACAGTGCCATAAAAATGGAAGGAGTGAAATAGAAAGTATAGAAATCGAAGTTCTTCAAATATACTCAAGAAATTATATAGAATAATTTATTATAGTGAAAATTTGTTAATTTTTACTTGCGCGTCACGAAACTTAAAATAAATCAGTTTTTATTTTTACTGTCTACATTTTACGTTTCCAATATATTTTATTGTGTCGGCTTGTAGTATAGTAAACTTCGTTAGTCAACATTTTTAGTAAATGTATTTATTTGTAATACTTTAAGTGCTATTTGTTTTGGTATGGATATAAACTAAAATAATTATTCTCAACAATGTACAGAAAAACTTTTAATAATATTGATAGTTTGATTAAGTACGTGGTAGTATATTTAAAAAGTCCACGTATTTGAACGGATGAAATTTCTAGTGTTGACTGGACGAGCTTATAAAATAGCATTTTTAATAAATGTTTCAAAATTTTAGAGTTCCTATTTTATTATGTAAAAGTGCTTATTACAAAAGAAGAAAGGTAGAAGCTATAATGACATATTTTCCTGGAAAGTAAATTGTAATCTCATTAACTGCGAAGCCTCGAAGGAATTTTTACTTGCAGGGCTTCATGAATTCAGACTCCGCGTTTTCTTTGAGAAGATGTTTTCTTACGCCCATATCTCGAAATACTCTCTTTTTTTATCCTCCCATCGCTTTTCTCACTTTTTGCTCTGAGCTATAAAGTATTTGTCACATTTCATGGCCCTGGGACTTACTCCTTCGTCCCTTCCTTTATAATACACGCTTTCTTTCTACTGCTTTCTTTTCTTCCCCGTAATTTTTCCCCTTTGGTAGCTCAAGTACAAAAGCTAGTAGCGTTATGAAAATAACGAATTGCTTATCATAAAATAATATAAATTTCGTAAAATAGAGGTAAACAAAAATGCGTTTAGATGTCCGGCAATTAAATATCCTCACACCATCCATAATACGATTTTATGCGCATTGCTTGTGTTAATGCAAAATCTCGTTTCACGTGTAAAATTTATGGTTTTAGTTTTACATAAGAAATAACCGATATCCCACAACATGAAACGAAATATAAATATACAGCATGTCCAGTGTAGTATTTGTGTTTTATAGGTGTTAACACTGAAGTAGTTAAACCAGCATCGCTGCTACATGCATAGCAGATAATTTTATACATGTTTACAAACATTGGTTAGTGTGAAAAGGAGATTAGTCCATAAACGTATGATAAAAACAAATAAATTTTAGGAAACGTTTTAAAATAGGTGAAAACACTGACGTTATAGTCCTCGTAAAATTGTATTTATTATAATTAAAGTTGTTATTTGTAAATCTCGGCTGACAGCCTCGAATCAGGAAATGAAAGCTCAAATACTATTGTTTGGATGATTGCACATTTTGGCATAATATATTTCAACCAGGGTTATAATTCCTAATTTTCATGTTTTGTACTTTTAAAACTGAGTCCTCTGTAACAGAGTTCGAAATAAAAAACATTCTAATGACAACACTTTGATTCAAAATAAAATTATAATAAATTATGAGTCCATTTTATAACTGACCTGATGCAAACGTTATGTTTTAGACGGGCGGGCGCAAAACAACAAGTAAAGACAGGCAGTTTCCATGCGATCACAATTAACGACACAAATTATAATGCGAGTAAAATATAATTTGTGTAGTAGGCGTTGTACACTGACAAGTAATGACTTTCAGATGCAGTTGATTACATTATTAAGCTACATTCAACAAAAAGGCCATCGCCCGCACAGAGGCAAGCGGCCTCAATTCATCATTTCAGCCGTATTCACTCCAAGGTAATACAAAGGAAATTATATCGATGTAAATAAAACCATGCAAACAGAATTTCTTTGAGCAATATGCTGGTCATAATTTGTGCATTTAGAATTAGCACTGGCCATGCAGCTTGTGAATATTCTACCTCAACCATGTGATGTTGAAAAAGTCTCATTCGGTTCAGCTCTACATTGCAATTTCCGGTACTGTAATAAATGTAGAAGCAACTCTTTAAGAAATTATGAATACCAAACGCTGAGCGTGGTGTATGCACACAATTTTTTAGATGGCGATAGACAAATCATTCGAATATGTATGGCTTAAAGTCTCTTAGCAGCGATGACGTTATATACGAGAAAAGTTGCAGATATGCATGTAAGGGCGAGAAATCAATAATGACACATAGTAAGAAACAATCCTAGCAATAAACTGGAATAAAAGAGCCATGTATAAATATTGCAATTTTTTACCACTTCTTCCTTTTCACTCATTCATGCACTATTATTACACCAACCCATTAAAATTGTCGCTTTTCTATACGAACATTAATGGATATAGCGAAGTATGTAAAGTCTGGTGCTTAGAAATGATTTTTGGCTGTCTGTTAAATGACCAAATGTCTAACCCTGCTCACCATAATTTTTGGGTTTATATTCCTGTCTTTTAGATTATCTTAAAGACATCGTAATATTTCGCTGCAAGCCCAGTGTATGTTTTCAATAAATGAATGGCCTTAAGACTCTCAGGATCGGGATTTTTGAAAAATGGATTTTCAGCTCTGACAGCATTTACATTCTTGCCATTTTCCTTGATCATGTCGTAGACGTTCGTAAGGAAACAGCAGATTATACAGCCCACTCTACTGCGTGTTACATTTCACTTTACCTGTATTACGTAACTGGGCAGGAACTGCACTTCCTTAGCACTAAAAAACCGTTTATTATAACACGTACGATCATTATCTAATGTAGGTCTTTCGAGTCGTTTCAGAGGCAAGTTACTGATGGAATAGGAATCAGGAATCAATTAAGCACTCTTTGCATTTTTCTATGAAAGGCCTAACATCAAATTATTAATAACATTGTCATCTTCGTAAACATATGTTTTCACGTTTCCGCTTCTTCGTGTCTTCGTTTCGTCATTTTCTTCAATCTTAAGAGATATGCACGCTTGACCGATTTCTTTAAAATTATTAATACTGTTAGAAGTCGTGTAAAATTTTCCTTTTTTCCATTTACCATGAGGTTTGCCTCATTAATAAATATATATATATATAGTGCGATCTTCCTTTACCACCCACTATAAAATAGAAGTAATTAATAGCACCAGCAAACAGTGCACCGACTATTGCTGTAGAGAAAGGAGAATTGCTATTTAAGATCGAACAATATTTGAAGAAAGAACGAAGTTGGTTAAGTCATACCTGTAGGTCCATATGTTGAGGATGAATGAATATTACTATTAGACGAGGATAACTGAAATTTACGGAAGACAAGGATGGCTGACGATAATAAATTAGTGGTACTAGCAGACGTGGGGGGCTAAAAAATACGTGTAGACGACGATCGCTGAACTATATATAACCATATTTTAAAAGAAATATTTAATAATAATGAATGCTAGGATTTAGAAGTACGTGATGCAGATGTTCGGATTAGCGGTTATTTGCCCAGTTTCTCATCAAGCGCCGACAGCGATTTTACAAATTTTATGTTTATCTTCAAGCTATTATCACTTTTGCCAAACTGTAGGGGACTCTTGCCACATCAGAATTGCTTGAGGGAGTGTTATACAATATATATACTTTTATCATTGTGCCGTGTATTTGATCCAAACATGAACAATTAGATGCGGTTGCGACAGCGATGTCTTAGCAGTTTGGTTGCAGGTACTTCCCCACGATGCTAGTGGAATCTTACCCAGCAGTAACAATCGTGCATTATATAATGCACACTTCTACTTTGAACAAGGTGAAAGCAATTTGAGAAAATATGTTTTTACTCAACAATCAACGCTTGTAAAAACAATCAGCTGTAATTGTAAAACTTTAAGCGTGTACAAATGAGTTGACGTTTGAAAAACTTTTTTTCCTGGTTCCATTCGTGGGACAGGGATGAACCTGTCACGGCAGAACAAGGTCACATTTGTTGTCAGGAAAGTGAGAAATGGCAGTTCAATTTTGAGCAAAATGAAACCTACCAACTCGCACAACTGTTGCAGTTTGCCGCGCACACGCCGCGTATACAATATCTACTTCTGCTAGTAATTGTTAGCCGTATCGCACATTCAAATACTCTCACCCATTCTCGTGTCCAAATACAGCTCAACCATCCTTGTCTACTCGTAAATTTCATCAATTTTTGTCGACTCGTGATGTTTATACATCCACGTCTGTTTGCAATTCTCATTCTTGTCACAGACGACCTCGGATGTTTGCTTTATCTAGGCATTATCTGTGATATATGCTCGTAGTGTTCTTGAAACTACCAACTATCGTACTTGCTGTATACATTGTGTGATATACTTGGTCGATAAAAATATGTATGTGCTAGAGTAGATGTCCATGTAAAATGGAAAATAAGGAAATATTTAAATAAATTATTAGTCGAACTGATATTACTGCAGAGAATGACAAACATCCATGGTTGTAAAAACAAGAGCCGATGATTAACCTGAAACTACAAAGAAGTAGAAATATGATAACATATGTTTCAAGGAACAGTATAATAAATGTCATGTACTCCATTCGTAACGGCAAGACAACAGCATGTGCCACGTACCCGAGATTTCTGTTCAAGGTCTGTATATACTAAGGGTGAAATAAGCTGTTTTAAACACGATCAGAGGCAGATCGTGTGTAGCATTGCAATAAACAGAAGGGAATTGAATGGGTTGTGCTAGTGTTCTTTAATTGCAAATTGTCTGCATTCAACCAAAATAGGTCAAAGAGCTGATATCGGCAATATTATGATAGGAAGAGTTATGAGGCCACTTGAAGTATGCCAAACTCATAAGATGGTGTCCAAAGCTCTGCACATACGATATCTTACTACTTCCAGGGTTTGACGGAGGTTCCAAGAAGGTGGAAAAGGCAGCTATTTCTACTGCAGTGGACATTCAAGAAGTTCAGTGCTACGAGAAGATCTAAGTTTGGCCTTACCTGCCAGAAAACGTAGTTGGATTACATAAGGACACCTTACAAATTACTCAAGAACAGTCAGAGGAACGAATATTTCCAGATATGTTGAACACCGACCGACAATTGCACTAATAAAAAATCTATGCCCAGTGATCTTCGATATACATCAATTGACTTTGGCCTGCAAAACTACCCAATTATTGCAGAACAGAGATCGTCGAGTGAGCGACATGGTAAAATGGAGTTGTGTCCGGTTTACAGAAGTCTAATTGCAGTATGCGCAGTGATTCTCGGCATTTGTACACGTGACGATAATGGTGAATCAGGTACAGTTCAACTTACATCAGTAAAGATGCTATTATTAAGGTGGTGTCAATTTAGAGGCCCAGGTGCACTATATATTTGTTTGTGGCCATATAAGAGGTCAGGTGTGCATAAATGTTATCCTCCAATGGGGCATCATGCTTTACAGGGACTCAGTATCGATACAGTTCCTGTTTAAAGGTGAAAATTCACTACTACATCGGAGTTTATTGGTTGATGACATTGTGAAAACAAGGGGTGTGATAAGTTACAAATGGCCAGCTAGGACACCTGATCGCAATCTCAACAATTATAGTTGGGACGCACTTTGGCTTCGTATTGCAGGATATCCAATTTCTCTATGGAACTTTTAGGATCTCTGGGTGGCTTTGGTGCAAAGATAAGATACCATCCATAAACAACTGCTCAACAACCATGCTGTCTGCGTAGAAGCACATAGTAATGCACGTTTCGCTGTCTTGTGTAACCCACATTAGGCTGAATTGTTACCACATTACCTCAATTCATTGTCGTGGCGTGGCTCGTACTGGAGCTCATGTGATCCAATACTGCTAGACGGATTTCAGTGTGATGCATGGGGAAAATATCTCCTACGAATGACTTGAGATGTACTGTTGAACCACTGATGGAGATTTTGCTCTTCGTGACAGTGGAAATTTGCAAATTCACTAACCTTTAGAAGCCTTAGCCTCTGCACGTTATTGTAATTTGTAGATGATATTGAAGTATATAATGAGATTGGGTAATCCAACCTGGCCCACTAACGAAGCAGTACCTTTTGTCCTACTACACTCAGAAAATCTGCATATTGCATTGTGTTTGAAGACGTGTTGTATATGTTTCTCGTATTAAATTAAATACAATACTTGCCCTGTAATATGAAAAATTGCAAGAATATACACACAATGGAATCCCGGTGCTACAGAACTGCTTTCTCGAAAGAAAAAAAACATTATATAGGAAATATTTAGCGACAAATGGTTCACAAATAATATTTGAAAATAAATATCTCGAAATTAGTATTAATAAGAACGAATATTGAATATTAAGTAAACATTAACAGCATTTCTGAAATATATATTTAATTTATTTGTAGTTTAAGTTAACGATACTAAGAAGAACATTTATTGTGCCAAAGGAATTCCAGATAACGAAAGGGGAACAGTTTAAACCATGCTTTCTTTGTTAGCTCCAAACACACGGACTTCCATCTAGTTGGTGCACCAGAATATTCCCTTTTTAATTGAAAAATAAAACTAACATTTTAAGTTTTGATTTAAAAAACCTCGTTCAGTACAGACTGCAATTATAGACAGTACAAGTGATAGAGTATATAGGCCCTGTGCTCTTTACGTAGACTTCATTCAATAAAAATGTATCAAAATGATAATATATTATCATTGTTTTCTAGAAATTTGTGAATTAAATAATTTTTGTAGATAGTGTCAAAGCAAAAAAAAACATTTTATTACTAGTATAGCTGCACATCTGATAACACCATTAATTAAAAATATCTTAAGCAATTTGATAAATACCACCCCATTTTGATCAATTATAGTCCTTTCCATAACTACCATAGTTGAATATAATCAAGGTAAATGTACTATGCATGGGGTCGAAGAATCGACATCTCCGCCAACAGGTACTCACTATATACAATTTATCGTTCGTGTATGTGAATGAGTAGGGGAATTGGAACACCAAAGTTAAGTTGTACTCAGTAAGAAAACTGATTAATCTTTCATCAATTATTATTTACTTAAGAAGTAAGTCACGTCTTAATCATAAACAACATATACATAAATTTAAATGTTTTGCTTCTTTTTGTCATTCGAATATAAGAAACATATCACTAGATTACCCAAACACGTGCGGTAATTGGAGCTATCTACTAAAAACACTTCATGGAGGTTAAACATTATGCTAATTTTTCGTCGATATATACATATGGTGTATTATGATTATTTTCTTGTGTGTTGTTTATAATCAATTATAAAGTTTCCATATTTCAGTTATATTAAAGAAAGCTAAATGCTCTTCACGAGAAAAGGGCTACTAATTTTTGAAAAAAAAAAAATATATATATAACCATAATATTAGGACCATCAAACATTCTGCATTCAGAATGTGAACAATCTGCAAAGTACATCTGTACCGCAGTTCTTGATTCTGACACAATAACATCATCACAAAGCTATTAATCGCATTCTTCCTCATCTGTAAATGCTTCATCAAACTTTAGTCTGATTTTATTAACCCCTATTTTCGTTTTTATTCTTCATATATTTTATATTTGCGGGAAGTAAAGAAATGTTTTGTAACCTTATTTTATTTTTCTTTATTCACACTTTTTAGTGTGGTTTCTATGACAACTAAGGAACGTTCTTTCTTTCTGTTTGTTTCTGTTTACTTTTTTTACGGATTAGGAATTGGAAACATCTCCTCAATGAAAATGACGATAGGGAAAAAGGCATGTTCACCATTAGTTGTTCCATATCTTTGCGACAGCAGGCTGAAATTTTTCTTCACCTGCTTCTCATATGTCAACACACAGGTTTTGATCAAATACCGCAGCAATATCGTCTTCTGTGCAGACACTTTGATTCTATGGGAATACGTCAGTAACTTGGGAACCCATATGAAGTTTCTCAATGATAGCAATGAGAATAAAATCATTAGTGAGCAACGTTACCAATTCCTGTGGTGTTGTATTGTAATAACTGTGACTTCATTTAGGAACAGTATACTACACTGATCTCAACTATCATAGGACCATAAAATGTAATATGAAATGTTTGGATTTTGTGCGAAGTGTGCGGTTTTATGGAAAACGTACGTACATAATTGCTTTTGCAAAACTCTTAATCTGACAGTGATTATGACGTACCAATGAAACTGTATTTTCAAAACTTGCTCTTCTTAACAAACTCTCACAATCTGATCACTTGACCAAAAACATTACTTCAGTAAATGCATACAGTTTTCACTTTCATAGTTTAATTGATGCGTTTTTTAAGCTTTTATATTATATAAATATTGTATTGTAAAAATTTGACTCAAATAATGTGGCTAAAATAAAAGTTATTAATACCCTNTTTTATATTATATAAATATTGTATTGTAAAAATTTGACTCAAATAATGTGGCTAAAATAAAAGTTATTAATACCCCAAAAAATTACAATAGAGTTTTCAGTATTTAAAAATATTACACTATTTCACTTTATTTAAAACCAAACCCAAACAATGAATTGTGTGAAATAAAACAAAATTATGATATATGTATTCAGTTTGCCATATTCAGTAACGTGAACATAAGCAAGATTTAATTCTAAAAGAATCCTTTGAGATATGAAAATTTATTACGAATTCCATATATTAAAACCAAAAAATGTACAGAATAATAATTTATCATTTGTAAATAACAAATTTGTCGTATATTCGTTTCCCACTGAAAATTTCGTATATATAAATTAAAACGACAGTTTCACTATCACTGTGTTAGGTTTACAACATCACCTCATGAAGAAAACGTTTTCTTCATAAAACCATAATTTTTATTTCCTGTACTAAAGTAAAAAAATTACTTTTTATCATCGCTTTATAATATTACGGATTACATGACAATGAAAATAATGCTATGTGTACGGTACTAGAAATAAGTACCTACACTGAAAATTCAGCACTGTTTATATTTTGCGTTCGAGCACACATTTTTGTCGTACAACATAATTTATGTTTACCTGTATGCTTTAGGTCGATTTAAAGGAGGATTTTATCACAGAGAAAGTTGGTTATGAAAATGTAGAGCAAAAAACTTTAAAGTAAGTTAAATGGTAATTCAGATATTTCTTTATTTTTTAATATAAGTTTGCAGAATGCTCTCTGTTTTCGGGATGGTGACTGCAGCGTAAAGTTTCTACACAAGGTATTTTATTCAGTGGGCTTAGCAATACGTGTGAACCAGTTTTCTTGTTTATAAATATTTTTCATTTGGAAATATACATTCGATACCAACTAAAGCAAAAGCGCTTACACGAGTTAAAGTTATGTCATTACTTAACTCTCTCAGTTTGTACTTGAATCGTTTTCCAGCTATAAATTGGATTTGGTTTAGTATTTAAGCGATNTGTTTTAAAGTTATGTCATTACTTAACTGTCTCAGTTTGTACTTGAATCGTTTTTCAGCTATAAATTGGATTTGGTTTAGTATTTAAGCGATTTAAGATTAGCTTGCTGCCATAAATTCATTGGCTTTAGGAAACTCAATCACATAAAATAAAAATCCCACAGCATAGGGCATTTTTGTGATTTATTTTTATTGCCAGACTATTATTTCGTGTTTATTACTTACAGTTTCTTGTAATCCTGCGACCGCCTTAAGCAACAAATATAGTCTGTTCAAGGAATCTTCAGACTTTCGAAACAAAAATTTGAAAAACCACCCCTGATATAATATATTTGTTTGTTTTTAAGTTGATAATTTATCATTAGGTATTATTAATTTAACTAACCCAAAAGTATTTTATTCTGTACAGAAAAATATAACATTTCATTAAATTTTGTTTATAAACTGAAATATTTATTTCACTTTCAATGTGAATTTAAAATGTGCGAGAACTTTTGTGTTGACAATTGTTAGTAAGAAATTGTTTACATGTAAAATGTTATAAAATTAAGTTCTATTTCACTAAAAGTAAGGCATATTTTCTTACTTAGATGTTTTCTTTCACATGCATCACATTGAAAAGACTGCTTTGCGGTGATCGAAAAATTTTGTAGGTGGCCAAAAAATGCTCTTGTCCGTATAGAACTCACGAAAGATTTTGTGGCGCCCACAAATTTCTTTTTGTCATTTCAGTTTTTAGTGACAACGGCAAAAGGACTTTTGAGGTCACAAATATATTCCGTAAGTTGGTAGGCGATAACATGTTATTTCGTTGGAACANATTGATAATTTATCATTAGGTGTTATTAATTTAACTAACCCAAAAGTATTTTATTCTGTACAGAAAAATATAACATTTCATTAAATTTTGTTTATAAACTGAAATATTTATTTCACTTTCAATGTGAATTTAAAATGTGCGAGAACTTTTGTGTTGACAATTGTTAGTAAGACATTGTTTACATGTAAAATGTTATAAAATTAAGTTCTATTTCACTAAAAGTAAGGCATATTTTCTTACTTAGATGTTTTCTTTCACATGCATCACATTGAAAAGACTGCTTTGCGGTGATCGAAAAATTTTGTAGGTGGCCAAAAAATGCTCTTGTCCGTATAGAACTCACGAAAGATTTTGTGGCGCCCACAAATTTCTTTTTGTCATTTCAGTTTTTAGTGACAACGGCAAAAGGACTTTTGAGGTCACAAATATATTCCGTAAGTTGGTAGGCGATAACATGTTATTTCGTTGGAACAAAATTGTCACGATGCTAGCACCAATACTGGTTAGTGTGACTCACATAAGTGTTTTGTTTGTTGCGGTCTTTGGTAGGTAGGTGCAGTTTAACGACTATTCGAACCAATAATGGCCTGGAGCAACTTCGGTCAACCGTTAGAAACCCAAATGGTGGTGCCCGGGTACACGAACCGGACTCACGTCTTCTCCAATGCGAGTTCGGAGTACCACAGAGCCACCTCACTCGGTTATGAAGGCTTTTACTTGAGCATGCATATACCGCAAATATAGTTCATTCGCGGTAGGTNAGCAGAGCCACCTCACTCGGTTATGAAGGCTTTTACTTGAGCATGCATATACCGCAAATATAGTTCATTCGCGGTAGGTCACAATATTTCTGAAGCCCTGCTTAGGCTCTACTTTAAGGCCATGCCTCCGCCTCACGCAAACAAAGCTAAACCGAGTCAGTTAAATTACACGAAAGGGACAACTTACCGTATTTGTTCGCAGTAAGTTTAATAATATTCTGCATGGGAACCCTTTATTGCTGGGCATTACCAGTAAAGTTATTTTCTCTCCGTTTCATTCAAATGAATTACTAATTAAATATTATAATTCGTAAATAAAAATAACCAAAAATTCAATTTAAATAAAATAACGTACTTTTATGTTAACATACTTTTATAAAACGGTTGTGATGCGTGACATGTTTAGGAAAAATCTAAATGCATCATACATAGGGTGATTTTTTAAAAAGGTTCGATTCGAAAAGTATCAAGATACTGCGAATATATTATGTAGAAAGTGTCACTCACGNATAAAACGGTTGTGATGCGTGACATGTTTAGGAAAAATCTAAATGCATCATACATGGGGTGATTTTTTAAAAAGGTTCGATTCGAAAAGTATCAAGATACTGCGAATATATTATGTAGAAAGTGTCACTCACGGAGACATTTTCTGGAATCCTTTATGTGTAACATTTCATTACTTGGAATAAAGGAATTATGTAATCCATCCCTTATTACTTAACAATATCCGTCGTGGGTTAGTTCGTAACCTGCTGAAAGGAGACGAACACTGACAAATATGGCGTCGTACAAGACAGAAGGTGGTTACTTTAAAAACGCTAGCATGCATGAGCCAAATAAAACAGATGTAGTTTTGCAGACGCAGCAAAAAGTTTTACTCTGGACTACAAGAATGCTATTGTTACCAACGAAATATTTAGTAGCAACCAAACAAACATTTATTTCAATAAACAAATAATGTGAGTGAGCACTAAATGGTTTTCGTACCTGTCAGTGTGCACCACAAAAGAAATTTGCATTGGANGAGCACTAAATGGTTTTCGTACCTGTCAGTGTGCACCACAAAAGAAATTTGCATTGGATATGATGAACCTTATAGTTCTTGTGTAGGTGGTTCACGGTAAAGTGAACACTTTTGAAAGCCTTGCTTAAGATCTACTTGTATGTACGTTGTGTATTCTTCCGCCATATGGTGTAATTAACGTTGGCATTGGCCGCATCAATTTATTCATGCGTCGGTGAAGTGAAACTGTGAAATTATTAGTTAAGTAAATATTAAATTTATTAACTCATGAACTTATTTGCATTTAANGAATGCTATTGTTACCAACGAAATATTTAGTAGCAACCAAACAAACATTTATTTCAATAAACAAATAATGTGAGTTTTCGTACCTGTCAGTCTACGCGTCAGTGTGCACCACAAAAGATATTTGCATTGGATATGATGAACCTTATAGTTCTTGTGCAGGTGGTTCACGGTAAAGTGAACACTTTTGAAAGCCTTGCTTAAGATCTACTTGTATGTACGTTGTGTATTCTTCCGCCATATGGTGTAATTAACGTTGGCATTGGCCGCATCAATTTATTCATGCTTCGGTGAAGTGAAACTGTGAAATTATTAGTTAAGTAAATATTAAATTTATTAACTCATGAACTTATTTGCATTTAANTCGGTGAAGTGAAACTGTGAAATTATTAGTTAAGTAAATATTAAATTTATTAACTCATGAACTTATTTGCATTTAAAAAACGAAATAATTTCTGTATTAACATATGTTAACTTTCACTATTAATTCAACGTTAAGACATGGAACTACTTTTCCTCCGTTGTTACCAACTTTACTGGGTGCATGCCATTCAGCGTGACCGTTTAAATACATGCAGGTAGGTGCAGTGGCACTTTTCAAATTTTGATTTCAGAAATTCCGAGAAGTACTGAAATAGGGCGCGTATAGTATATAATTTTTTTTTTTTTAGAGAAAAAGACACTTGTCACAATTTTTTTTTTTTTTATTTTTGGGCTNATAATTTTTTTTTTTTTAGAGAAAAAGACACTTGTCACAATTTTTTTTTTTTTTTTTTTTGGGCTGAGCTTCATTGTGTTTAGCATTTAAGAATTCACGGGATATTATGAATGTTAGATTTGTTAACTGAAGTATACATATGTTTGGAAGCCAGCGTTAACAATTTAATAAACGACAATACTAGACAATATTTGTGACAACTTTGTGAATAAATATTTTTCTATAGGCTGTTCAAGTTTAATTGACCACTTTCCAAATCAACCCTTGAAAAATGTCACTGACGCTACCTGCATAAATTTTAACAGGCACACTGGCTTGCATCCGCCCCGTAAAGTTGATAACGGCGAAGAGGAAGTAAATCCCTGCCGCAATGTTGAATTAAAATTGTAAGATAAACATTTGTGAACCCTGAAATTATTTATTTCCTTCCTGTTTTTTTAATGAATTGTAAATGTCAGAACTAGAAAATTTTACAAATATGTACTATTCTAATAATTTGATAGTTTCACTTGACCGACTCATGAATAAAGTGACCAGGCTTACGGCAATGTTAATTTTACATATGGCGGAAGTGAACACAATGCGCGTACAAGTATAACTTTAATATGGCTTTCAAAAGTGCTCAGTTTACCGTAAATAGCCGGCTTTTGTGACACATTGTTAACATATATTATATTGCGCAGAAAAGAAGCGAACACATTTACAGGGTAAGAAACATCTCGAAAGGAATGCATAAGTGTGGCAAAATATACACTCACAAAGTTGGCAAAATTGCTTCGTTGTAACTTCTATAAACCTCTTAATTTTAACTATCGNCGGCAATGTTAATTTTACATATGGCGGAAGTGAACACAATGCGCGTACAAGTATAACTTTAATATGGCTTTCAAAGTGCTCAGTTTACCGTAAATAGCCGGCTTTTGTGACACATTGTTAACATATGTTATATTGCGCAGAAAAGAAGCGAACACATTTACAGGGTAAGAAACATCTCGAAAGGAATGCATAAGTCTGGCAAAATATACACTCACAAAGTTGGCAAAATTGCTTCGTTGTAACTTCTATAAACCTCTTAATTTTAACTATCGTTTTTAATATTAATTACTGTCGCACGCACATTTGAGTTTTTCAGTGCTACACTGAGAAAAGAAAAGATTTTGTTGAATCAAACAAAGTTATTTTGTTGGTGAAACGANGTTTTTAATATTAATTACTGTCGCACGCACATTTGAGTTTTTCAGTGCTACACTGAGAAAAGAAAAGATTTTGTTGAATCAAACAAAGTTATTTTGTTGGTGAAACGAAATAATTTTGTTTTTGAAATTAAATGAATTTGTTGTTCTTATTTGTTTGCCCAAAACTAAGATCCGGTTGGATCAAATAAAGATCAGTTTGGTACTACGAACATTAAACATTATCGTTTAATATAATAACTTTCAGAGCACGACCGAGGNCAAATAAAGATCAGTTTGGTACTACGAACATTAAACATTATCGTTTAATATAATAACTTTCAGAGCACGACCGAGGTTTCAACCTGGACCTCGGCGCCCGAGCGCTACGCCATAGTATCCTCAAGTAAATGTTATTTTAATTTTACTTTATTNTTTCAACCTGGACCTCGGCGCCCGAGCGCTACGCCATAGTATCCTCAAGTAAATGTTATTTTAATTTTACTTTATTGAAGGAAAAATTTGGCAAGTGACAATGTGTGTTGACGTATTCCCATGAAGAGTGACTCGCATGGACGTATACTAAAATACGCGAACCCCCCGCGCCGTAAGCCGACACGTGACCAACTGCGCTACGGAGGTTTGCCTGTGAAACAAATATCAAGTACTGGACAACATGCGTAAATAAATATTTCAACTTTAGCAGCTTTACTTGTTAGTTCCCAGGTGAATTGTTTGTCTGATTGTTTACGCAAATATTAAGAATCGATAAATTTGAGAACAAACACCGCTGCTATCCCAATTGCTACAAAAAACTTGCAAACAAAAATCTCGAGTTGTAATTTCGAACGAAGGCAATCAAATGAGTGGTAAAACGAATACATATAGTCGCATTCAGATTATTATTTTGTTGACAGCCTAATTTNCGAAGGCAATCAAATGAGTGGTAAAACGAATACATATAGTCGCATTCAGATTATTATTTTGTTGACAGCCTAATTTATTCTTGCCCAGAACAGAGATTTTGTTTTTATTCTACTAAAAAAAAATTATTTTTTTCCGTTTTATGTTTTGTCCACTCAAAAAATATTTTTTGGGGAAACAACATATATTTTTGGCCCTATACAAAAAATTTTTTTTGTTTGCTGGAACAAACCTTCGTCTCAATGCAGTATCTGGCGAGTGATAGCAACGCGTTTTCGTTTGAATCATATTTCGTTGTTTTAATATTACTAATGATTGATTTAGATCTCGTGGCTGATATTTGAAAAGCCATTTTAAAGTTTAAACACTTTCATATTTTTATTTAAAGACGGAGCAGTTGCGACTTGGAATTTGGCAAATTTGACGATGTGGCATGTTGCTCAACCAAGTGCTTATTTTTCTTTCTGCGAACATTACTTAAAATTGCCGAATAAATTTCGTTAACATTATGTTTGTTACCTGCCTAGGACTGTTTCGAATTTGTCATAAATTTGTGTTTCAACTGCAGGCTGAATTTATTTCAATTAGTATCGGGTCGGTTGGACGAATGTAGGACTGTCCTTGTGAAAGCGTCGATGTTGATTGAGCTCCTTAACTTTTATGTTGATTCCTAGTATGATAGCGGTATTCGACTGAATACTTTTGTAGAGATTATTACATTAATGACTATATTAAGTAATTATTTGCAGGCCACGTCTCCATATTTTACGAATATGTAACTTTTCAGTAGGCAAGGTGTATGAAAGACAATTATGTGAGGCGCTTAGTATTATATATTAAATATATAATCAATTATATATTTTCAAAGCCCAAATAAAGATTCATAATGCTAAAGCTCAGTCTGAGGTTTAAAAAAGTCTTATAGTAAATACTTATGTAGAAAAAAATGGCGTAGAATAAAATTTACTGTATTAAAGTGCATTATAATAATTTAACCACAATCGATACATTATATGCCACTCTCATTTTTACGTGAGCTTACGTNAGTGCATTATAATAATTTAACCACAATCGATACATTATATGCCACTCTCATTTTTACGTGAGCTTACGTGATAAAATAAGCTTCCCAAGTTGTGTGCATGAGTTTTCTCTATTTTTGTAGGATTATGAAGTCGTTTGTTNTCTGAGGTTTAAAAAAGTCTTATAGTAAATACTTATGTAGAAAAAAATGGCGTAGAATAAAATTTACTGTATTAATGTGCATTATAATAATTTAACCACAATCGATACATTTTATGCCACTCTCATTTTTACGTGAGTTTACGTGATAAAATAAGCTTCCCAAGTTGTGTGCATGAGTTTTCTCTATTTTTGTAGGATTATGAAGTCGTTTGTTTAAATATTTTTTGCAATTGTTTTTTTCCCTTATTTGAAATATTCAGAGCCACAACAATAACTAGAGCTAAAACCCGTTACATGTAGTTCCTCCTCCTTCCCTCTCAGCAGAAACAAAGTTTTAACTTCGCGAACACAGTCACAGCAAAATATAAACACACATTTAATATGCCATATCTTGAATGACACAAATATTTTTATGATTCCGAAGATAATAATTGTAAGAACCTTCATAAAACTTTAACACACATATCTTAAAATGTCAAAAAGTCGACCTAAATATAAAAGTTATAATTGATAATGCTTCCATAGCAGCATATATTGGACAGCTAAGGAAGAGAAGTCGCCTAGAAAGAATTTTATTTACTTACAGTGGAGGTAAACTACTTAGGTTCCTGAAAATAAAACATTTCAGACGCTTTAGAAATGTGTGCAGTAGTGGTAAACAGAATAAAGTAGCCACTGTATTTTGCGACTTGGAAGTGGAATAATATTATTCCACTGACTTCTGTTTGTCTTTTAAAAAATGACATTTTATATGTAATATTTTAAACGAGGAAAGAGAAACGAATATTGAAACTACTTAGAAGTTAAATAATTATCTCAAATCTAGCCATTGCTTTTAAAATACATAACGTTTATCATTTCAAGAGAACATTAAAAAAATGTATTAATTGGGTGGTGACAACAAAGAAATGCGAGGCTGTGAAATAATTACTATCAGAGTATGAGATTGACGTGAAGATAAACGAAACATGTCGTCGATATTAAAATGCGAGAACTGATAAAACGATTGGTTCAGTCCTGAAATTCACGTATTTTGTCATTTACTTTGGGAAGAAAAGAGTTGCAACGTTAACACACAGAGACAAAACAGTGAAAAAAAACAGAGAATGATGTATATAATCGACAATAACCACAGAAAACCGTGAAATGAGGTGTTATTCTTCTGTGAACCAGTTTTTCAGGTTTACCAGTAACTGAAACAACAGTGTTACACTTTTCTCGTCGCTGACTATTACTACATTTTGCTGTTCCACCATTGACAAGATTTTTAAAAAAAGCTTACTTTTCCTGTAGACTTTTAACGGAAATTTGCTGTAAATGTACGGAAAACAGGGGCCGTTTGAAATAAAGAAAACGTAACTGTCATCCTTACTAATGAAACAGTTAACCACTTCGCATTTACTGTATCTCCCGTCTTAAGAAACAAGTAATACAGATGTCACACGACAGCGTTCTCCATCGCTGTAACATGAAAATTATCGTCACTGAAGAAATTAGTATATTTCAGACAAATAAGAAATGTATTGAAACTTCAAAATCGTCTCAAAATTGTTATTAAAAACAATATTTTTTAAAATAATACAGCAAACTGAAAATGAGCGTACGTCACGTAATTGTAGAGAGTAATTAAACAGAATGTTACATTGACAGGTACTGTGTGTGAAGCCCTTGAAATCATACAGTTCTGGTTTGTACGAATGTTACGATCCATATACAGAAACAAATACTTTAATTTTTTAACTTACTTTTTTTTAGACATAATGAAAAACCCACACGCCAGAGATTATGTTATCTTTAAAAAGTAAATGCAGAAACCACAAATACATTAAATAGCAACTAGGAAATTAACGGCGATATCTGTTTGAAATTCGTGGAGTGTTAGTTAGTTAGAAAAAGGGTGTCTTATTTTACAAATAGTTCAGAAATAATATTGCTTATATACATTTGCGTGATTTTGTGGGTCATTATTTTTTTTAAAACTTATTTAAAACACGATCCATATTCAAAACTATGAAAGAAAACAAGACTGTGAAACTCTTCCTAGTTGGTAATATGCACGGTCTCGTGTTTCACTACAATGCAGGAATAGATTTTTCATATCTATGCGCGAAACGGATAACCCACTTATTAAAATTCAAGAGAAAACTTCGTCACGCAATATTCATTAAATGCCGTTCTCGCTTGTTATTTATGTATTTAAATTAAAAATTGGAAATGTGCAAATTTTAGTTGGACACCGAAATAATCTTGGAAATTGATCTAAGAGGCGTTGTTTGAAAACGGTGTTCCAGTTATGAGCTCTGTTTCGAGAACCCAGCATTTCAAACAAAAAGAGAAGGAAACACTGCGTACACGTGCTAGCGATAAGATTTTATTTCAGAAATGTAAGTGTTATTTTACGTTTTCTATCGGTCCCGCTTACCGTGCACTTAAACGCTTTTCTTTCCTTCAGAACGTCTTATTTTCTATAATCCACGCATCTTGAAAAAGTTGCAAACACAGTTTTAAAAAACTTTATTCGCCCAAGGATAAGCGATAGGCCACCATGTGGTTTCTCAGAGCTAATAGGATACGATATTTAGTTAGAGAAAAACCTTTTTCCATGCTACGTTTGCTTGTCTGAAGCCTTATACACGTTCACGTAATTTGTTTGATGGCTTTCACTTTCAAGCTACTAAGAGAGTAAGCAAGCACAAAGGAAAGGTATCAGTTTACTAACGACGCTGTTTTATACGTAGTTTTTGTTTATTATATCTGCGACAGTCTCCTCGGTCGATGCAATCACAAACGCATCACGCGGTTCAGCATTTGAACTTTTCTGGTACAAGTTCGGTTACTATAGAGTACCTGTGCTTCTCAGTGCGACGTAAAAATCACTGCAGTGCGTTTGAAATGATCAATTTTTAAAAAGTTGAANAGAGTACCTGTGCTTCTCAGTGCGACGTAAAAATCACTGCAGTGCGTTTGAAATGATCAATTTTTAAAAAGTTGAAGACCTAATCAGAAGCTTTGCATATTGACGAAAACCTGCAATTAGTATCCACAACTCACTTCCCAAATATACAACAAATCTATTTTGAAAGTTACAAGAGTCTTAATGAAAGTGTTGCATTCATAAACGATGCGATAATAAAATTATCGTAGGCTCAAAATCAATCTTTAATATTTATGACATGCGGAGAAAACCAAACAGAGTTTTTTTTATCAGAACTGTAAAACTTGCTTCGTTGTTCTTATTGAAGGTGAATTTTATTGTTGTTACTTCATGGAAATAAAATCACCAACAATTTAATAAATTAATAACTTAAACTTCGATTCCCAAACGAAATGGGTGATAATCCATTATAATTATATTTAAGAATTAAAACAATTGTGTTATGTATACCTGCGCCATATAAAGTGCATTTAAGATCATATTTCATAAAATAACCAAATCTAAATTTGATAAACAATTATTATAACGGACGTATGTTGGAAGTTCGTGAAAAAGCAAGTAGGCTATAGCGTACAAGTTACATGGAAAATAAATGTAAGAAGATAATGAGGCGAAGGAAAATAAATGGCAACTATTTAACGAAATCAAGATGCCTATAGAAATAAAGAATAATTCCGCAATAAAATAGTTGTAATTACATACACAGATTTTCATTACTTTTTAAGACTTAATCTTAGCGAATATTCTCCGTGTGTAGCATATAAGATGGTTTTGATTATTTTATATGCTTTTTTGGTTTTCCAAGTTTAAGGAAGAAACAAATATTTGTCTTTATTTTCTCTTCAGTATCTCCCGTCTTTCAATCTAAGGAACGGAAGAAGAGGAACGAATTAAAAGAACCTGAAAAGATGAAGATTTCAAAGAACTCCATCTTCCTCTTCCTCGCAATTCTCTGGAGGAGAAAAATAAAATAAAACTAGCGAGAGAAAATAAATCTAAATTAAAAACTCCTCTACACTTAGAACCAATCTGCAAGAACAGGGCTGCCAGCTACAGCTACAGCAGACTTGGAACTTGCACGCATTTCTCAGCGAAATGTTGGCAGCTTGTCCCGGNAGGGCTGCCAGCTACAGCTACAGCAGACTTGGAACTTGCACGCATTTCTCAGCGAAATGTTGGCAGCTTGTCCCGCCCTCCCTTCGGGTCAAAAGCGTCATAACTGTCATATTTTTAGGCCGCTAATGAAACAGCATTCGACAGCATTTTACACGTCACATGCGATTTACGCGCAGGAAACGCTTGTGATAAAAGCGCTTGCAAATTTAATTCGAATGTAACACTAAAAAACTTTATTTTGAGGGTGTTTACTTAACTTCAGAATCGAAATAAAAAAAACAGTGTAATCAATTATCTACTCTTACTTGCGTCTTTATCGCATAATTAAAATTTAGAATTATTCCCACACGTTTCGCCACATTGTAAAATAGCTAAGCAAATTTTNCGTCTTTATCGCATAATTAAAATTTAGAATTATTCCCACACGTTTCGCCACATTGTAAAATAGCTAAGCAAATTTTTAGTTAAGTATTAGTTTATTTCGCACGTGAATAAAATGAAATATATTTCTAGTTTTCAGATATATTTAGAACTTCCTAACATACACTTTCATCTGACTTAACAATTTTTCAAACAATTAGAACACCGTCATATATTAAACCTATTATTACTCAGCTAACCAATCTAACGTTAAATTCATAAATAAAATAGCATCTTTGGTACTTCAAGATAATTTTGTTTACCTTCAGCTGCTGAAAGTTCAATATTTAATGCCATAAAAGAGACGTTACTATAAATTCACGCTGGCTACAGTGGCATGGATAATCCACCGGACTTAAACCATAACTGGTTCCAGTTATATTCAGAAAAAAATTAAAAATAATGTTTTATATGGTATGTAGTTTTCTAGTCATTATGTGTGGGGAAAAACTATCACACGCACTTTAATTTCACATTGATATGTATCAATTTTATGGAACTTAATTACACGTTACAGCAATTTCAAAACATAGATTAACATTGTCCCTTGTAATTTAACAAATATAGTTTGATGGACCACAATTTCAACAGGGCATCAAAGATTGACAGTTTTGCTGTAATTTGTAAGTACGCACCGGATGGAATTTGAATCCCACTACTCCTGGTTATCAGGAAATATAAACTCAAAAGAAATAATTTAAGTTCACAAAGTTTAAATACGCGACTGAATAATATATAAACAAATATCCGTGCGTATATACGTACAAAACTACGCCCAGGGCTTAAACAAAAATGCAAGCTCGGTGAGGTGTCTGAAACCTTTTGGTTGAAATAAGCGTTTTCCTTTTAAATGTATTGCTTGTCAACAAACTTATTACCTTGGAAGCTTTATTTAAATATTTTTTTAACAAACGTTTATCTTATGTGCTAAAATAAAATCTTTACGTATTGTAGATCGTCATAAAATACATATTCCGATTTTACAGAAACTGAACGATACTAGGTATAAAAATGTCTTAAACGAGGTCGTGACTTTCATATCACAGTAACTAACCAATATGAGGGCATATTGCTTTTAACTCAAGGATATGATAATTGTGTTTATTAAGGGGTAAATTTATTAGCTCAGTTCAATTTAAATGCCCAACAGCTACATTGAAAGAAGTAAAAAATATTTCAACTTTCCACATTTATTGTGTGTTTGCTAGAAAAGACAGTTCACTTTATTGTAAAATAAGTATTCAATTTTAAACGTGTAAGAAATATTGTCACAGCTGTTTACTTTTTAAAATAATTCCTTTCTGAGTAGTGTTCTGCTATTGAATGTAAATGATCAAATTATAAACGAACTACACCAATTTCGGCATATAAAATTTTATATTTTGCCAGAGTTGTATATAGTGATCAATACGGTCGTACAATTCTGTGCTACTGCAGAATTTTTTTTTTGGTTATAACTGTATATAATTCTGTTCCCTACATTTACCATAGGCACCAGAAAATAATATTCACTTAATTAACGATTTGAGCGCTTCTTCAATTGGAAATGATTTTCCTTAAAAATAAGAAGGGTGAGCAGGAGAAGTTTTTGGAGGGAATCAAAAGAAAGAAAAAGGAATTTTAAAAGAAGAGGGCATTTCTTAGCAACGCCAATTAATGGGGAGGCAAAGCGGTAATTGAACGTGGTTTCCATAGAAACTATATTGGCTGATCTGAGCACGCGCAAATCTTCGTTTACTCAATAGGAAACACTGGTGTTCATATTCGATATTCTCTTAACCCATAAGTTGAGGTGCGTTAGGCGAATGAGCAAAGAAAGTCGTAACACGACATTCATATAACAGTACATCTCAANAGGTGCGTTAGGCGAATGAGCAAAGAAAGTCGTAACACGACATTCATATAACAGTACATCTCAATTTTCGGTTCTATGCCAACTACACTACGGCGTAGTAAATTATTTTTATTTGAGAATATGATGTTATTTTTTTTTTGTAACTTATAGTTTTTACTGCAATGAAATATCACCTNAATTTTCGGTTCTATGCCAACTACACTACGGCGTAGTAAATTATTTTTATTTGAGAATATGATGTTATTTTTTTTTGTAACTTATAGTTTTTACTGCAATGAAATATCACGTCTCTAAATTTCACTTAAAGTAAAATAAATTTTGTTTCAAGCACGGTTAAAAGTCCATTATAAATATTTTACAGATTTTTCCATTTGATTTTTTTTGGCGAAAGTTTTTTTCCCAGCGAGCGTGTATACTAGTCTAAGGTATTATAGGTTGTTCAAGGTAAATTGAGCAATTTTGAAAGTCCTGCATATGATCTACTTGTATTCACGTTATGTGTTCTTCCACTTTATGTAAATGTAACACTGCCATGGGCCTCATAACATTATTCACGCGTCGGTCAAGTAAAACTGTGTAATTATTATAATAGTAAATATTTCACAAATCTGCTCATTTTTACACTTAGATGCATTAAAAACACAGAAAACTAGAGAAATAATAAAAATTTATGACAAGTCGTTACCTAACCCTTTAAATTCGACGTGAACACATGAAACTACTTTCCATCCCTCGTTAACAACTTTACTGGGCTCATGTCACTTAGTGCGCCCGTAGAAATATATGAAGGTAGGAGCAGTTACTTTTTTGTAAGGTTAATTTCAAAATTGCTTACATTATCATGAACAGCCTTTATTTTATTGAAGCTCTCGTACTTTTTTGGCTATTTTATGAAAGCTTACAAACCAGATCTTTAGAGTTCCGAAAAAGTCAAAAAAATTATTTTGTTCCATGATAAATTAGATCCATCCTAGAAATTCGAGTGATAGGTATATAGCATAGAGTGTTTTATTTTCGCAGTAGTGATTAATGAATACGACTTAAACTTCGCTCGTTTATAGATTTACTACAGTTAAAACGATCAAACATATAGATACAGATTCGTTTAGAAATATTCCATTTTAATATTTTTCACACCATTGCAATAAATGTGTACATACACTTCACCCAATAATTATATTACATTTACATTACAACTTACATATTGCAGAAAGATATTTTTGAATTAATTACGATTTTTCAGTATAATATTTGCGACGCTTGTGTGAGAATCTTGCCATACTGACGTGTGTGTCACATTTCACTTGTTTTACCATGCTATGGACTAGTAATTAAAATAAAAAGGACAAAAATTTGTCAAATGGCCCCGACCAATTTGTT
This sequence comes from Clitarchus hookeri, assembly GCA_002778355.1. Taxonomy (NCBI): domain Eukaryota; kingdom Metazoa; phylum Arthropoda; class Insecta; order Phasmatodea; family Phasmatidae; genus Clitarchus; species Clitarchus hookeri. Next base: position 415,724 of record NQII01000343.1, read on the forward strand.
TCTTCTATTGGTAACTTTATAATTTTCAAATATACACGAATATGTCAAATATGCAGAACAGATTTTTATAAACCAATATCGATGAATACACTTAAGAAAAGTTCCTCTAACGTGCGGTGTCATAAGTCTGCACTCCCGCCGTACATACGTGATTTGTGTTGTGCTAGTGACATTCTTGACTAAACAAGGATTATTAACGGTTCTTCGTTTTAAACTTTTATTCCAGAATATATTTTTAATTTTGGTTAATAACACCATTATACCGACCGGTGAGCTTTGATATTGTATCAAGAAACAGTCTTAAATCTGTCAAAATAACTACGAACTCACCCACTTACTATGCTGGTATATTATGTTTGGAAATCTTTTGACGTGTCATATACAAGGGTTATTCGAAAAGTAAGGTCCGAATCGCCGTAGCTAATCGAATGTCGCGAGAACATTGTAACGCGCATGCGCACCGACTCCCGGCATGCCTTGCTCGTCAAACGACGCCATTTGCATTGGTATTGTTGCAGTGTGCTGTTTACAGCGTCAGTTATAAATGTTTAAAACAATTGATCAGCCCGCCGACTGTGAAATACGGTCAGTCATTCGGTTTTTGACAGCAAGGAACGTTACAGCAGCGCAAGTTCATCGACAGATAAGCCAAGTGTATGGCCCCAATGCGATGAGTGACAGCAAAGTGCGTAAGTGGGTGAGAGCTTTCAAGGACGGACGGGAAAATGTCCATGATGAACCGCGATCAGGCCGACCATCAGTGATCACACAAGATTTGGTCAAAATCGTGGACAAAAAGATTCGTGAAGACCGGCGATTCACAATTTCAACTTCAGCATTGGAATTTCCGAATGTGGGTAGAACAACTTTGCACGAAATAGTCTCTGAAAATTAGCTATTTCACAAATTGTGCGCACGTTGGGTTCCCACGTTGCAAACTGAGGAACACCAAATGAAAAGAATGGCTTTTGCTCTTGATATTTTGGACCGATATCATAACGAAGGTGATGAATTTTTAGAGAAAATGAAAGATGAAAGAAGCAGTTAGACTTGTTATCCTCACAGTCGGCAGACGTCTATGACTTAGGCATACTAAAGCTTGTAGAACGTTATGACAAATGTTTAAACAAATATGGAAACTATGTAGAAAAAATAGAGAAACATGTAAGTAATTAAATAAAATAAGTTTTTTGAATCAATCTGTGATGGTTAATGTTTAAAATAAATCGGGCGTTTCTTTCCGAATAACCCTCATCAGGTGGTTAGGAGGCTTCCGTTACCTACAGTTGAAATATTAATCTTTTATTAGCCATAAAGTTTCAAAAGAGATAAATAACAAAGTTTTTCGGTCACCTTGCTTTTTGTTAAAAAAAAATCTAATAACAATTGATATTGGACTTCAGTTAATGCGACGAGAAGTTAGTTGGTATCATGTTCGGGAATAACTCTTTGCAAGTCAAATTATGATTGTTAGGAGGATATAGCTGCATTTTGAAGTGCACTTGGATATAGGAGCATAACATAAAGTATGTCGAATAGTTTTTCATCTTTTTTGACTACAATAATGCGATGGCCATATTGGATTTATTGTACCAAATAACTTGATATATTGTGACAACATTTACATGTTCAGAACTTGATAAAATTGTAAAATTTAAAAAAAATCGCTATTGTTTAGAAAATACAAGACAATATTTTAATCTCATACTCTAATAAAATTCTAACTATAAAGCCCCCATATTGAAGTTGGTTTGTCATATGAACTGTTTATGAGTTTTATTGAAACTTTTAATAATTTATGTGATAATACTGTGCTGTAAAATGTTTTGTTTCATCTACACAAAAGTGGACTTCATTTTTTTCCTAATACAAAACCATTAAATTGATTATTTAAAAATATTATAAATTATAATAAAATATATTTAAAATTGACTATATAATTAATGCAAATTTAATGCCTGGTTGTTATATCGACTTGTAAGTTAGTGTTTTCGCCTACTATTTTCATTATTTTTTCGAATGATTGTATTTATGTTCTGTTCAATAATGCCATGTTCATTGTTTTCAAATGTTTAAAATTGTTTAGATTGGTTCCTGGTTTTTACGATTTTTTGTGGTTTTTTCTGATATATTTTATTTTCAAGGTACCGGGGTTAAGGTAAAGATTATTTTGATTAAATTTTTCCATCGTGGTTTGTAATGAAAATTTTCACAGATAAAAATTTGTTTACAAGTTTTTGTTATTTTTTGACCTTATAAGTATTTGTGGTTTAGGTTAAGAACGCGGAAATCCAAAATGACACCGTGGTAAATAATGTTATTTTCCTCCATATTGTTAAAATTTCTTAACGAATTTGTGAGATTTTTTCATGTTATAGTTAACTTAGGATCAATGTCATGGAAATCCAAGTTAGCAACCGTGGTCAATAATCCTCCCTCTTACGAAAAAAAAACCTTTTAAAAATTAACGAACTTTTTAAATTTTGTTCAAGATTATTCTACACTAACGTTTGTGAAAAATGCACCACTTTGAAGGATACAAGTGATTGAAATTAATTTTATACCACAGATTAGGTACATGACAATACACAATTTATTAGCATTACATAACTTAATATGATCTCTATAATTGAGAATTCAGTATGATGTGAAGCCCTCACGTGCTGCAGTCAAAAGACTCTAAACGTCGTGGCATATAATAAAAGAGGACCTGGATATGTTCCTGGGGAATATCCCTTCACTGGGTTTGTATGCGAGTTCACAAAGCATCAACAGTGGTTGCAGGAGGTCCGTGATGAACACGTCGCCGACCAACTATATCTCAGAGATGTTCGTTGGGTGACGTGTCAGGTGAACCTGCAGGCCAGGGAAATCCAAGTTGGCAATTGTAGCGAATAATGAAAATTTCCCCTATTATTAATTGTTTTTATAAATGTTTACAATTATTTAAAAGTTTTGACTTTAAGGACGTTCCAGTGTTAATGCAGGTCAAGGTCACCCCAAGTAAAGCTCATAATCATTCACATCGAACATGTCCGATCCTTTAGCTCGAATGAAACAATGAAATCCCGGCAGATTAGATTCACGCTCCACAACCCAAGTCGCCTGAGGCATATTCGTGTTCGTGAGGTTAATAAAAATAAAAGAGCTATAATTTTATTTCTTTATTTATTACATTCAATGGTATAAAAATGCATTCAGCTATTATTTACAACATTAAAATACACATCGACACAGTTAACACTTATTTTCATTAATGAGCAAAATATTTAATTATAATCTCTATTATAATTAATTTACTTATCGCTGAATACTGGATACAGTCACTTGATCCTCTCTGTCTTCACTCGTCGCTCCGATGGTACTACACAGCTGGCGCAAATTGACGTACTAAACTTCAGACACTTCAGGCACGTAACTACTTATTGAGCTCAGTTGGTCTAGCTGAGAGGGTACTAGCACCCCAAGTCGCACTGAGAGAAAGGTGGGGTGGTTACCAGAATATTCGCGCAGTGACCATTCCAAGACATTCAATCCTTCAAGGACGGGAGCGTCACGAGTCCTGATAGCTTTATCGCGGCACGAGTTAAGTGTTACGCGGTGGCTTGTTTGTAACTGTGCACTCTTCTCCAGTTACTAGTCATGCCTTTGAAACATCGTGCTTCTCAACCCCAACGCAGGATTAGGGAAAGGACGCGGAAAAAAATATAACATACAGCAGTTTTTAGAAATGCTAAAAGAGTTCTCCTTAAGGAAGTTCCGCTACAACAGGATTCTACAGAACGTGTATCGAGAACTGCAGCAATTCTTCACGCGGGAAGTAGGTACAAGACTCAGTGAAGAGGAAACACCGATATTAACATTCCTGTGGATAGACAGTCGTCAATGCTGTTTATACAAACGACTAACTATGAAGGAACCGATCGTATTCAGGTTTTAGAAGATCATTTTCAACCGAGTGTCAACAACCTCTTAGAAGGGCGCATGAGCAGATAAAATACAGGGCACCATATTGCCCTTGGAGTGAAAAACACTCCTTAAATGGACCAGTCTTCTAAGGTCAATGCCAAAATGTGGTAGGGGTTATCCCGCATTTATAACCAGAATATTGTTGAAAAATAAGAAGTAATTTGGGAACAAGAGTTCTTAGATTGTTTTTGAAATGGAAAGCAGACTTCTTAAGAAGACAAAAATTCTGAAACGCTTAAAAGAAAACGGGGGTACGCGATGTATAAATTAAATTTAAGGAAACCTTTGAAGTGAAAGTAACCTCAAGCCAATTTTTATTGGGCAACATTTAAACAAAACTTTGCAGAAATGGATATAAGTAAGGGAGAACAAGGTAAAGTGAGGAGTGCGGTCAAAGTGATAATCAGTTGTTACTTCACCGAGAGAGCTGCACTCTGGTAGTAAGGATTTGAAACAGTTCATATATAAGCCGTCAGTGTTATTAGAGTATTTGAGCTGTCTGTCGTACAAGTTAATTGTTTTACTACGGTTTATGTGGTTTTCTTCACGTATGATGTGATGTAAATGTTGTATAGTGATGCTTTTATCTCAGTTCGCAGTAACTTTATAAATATTTGTTGTAATCTCATTAAAATATTGAGTTTTAAGCTTTGAAATCACGTGACTTAAGATAAAGTATATTACTTGGTTTTTACTCCATAAATGGGAGTCCAGGAGGTCAACGTGGCTAGCCATCTTGCAAACTTCACTCAACATGTTCACTTAGATCGAATAGTGTATTTCATTTTATTAACAATAAATTAATATTAATGTATGGCAAATTATGTAAATTTCTAACTTTAGCTTTACAAAACTGTAAAATGGGGGTGAGAGCGCGTAATTTCTACTTCGTGTAAAATAGTAGTAGGAGAGTGGCTAACCACTCATATAGTGCCAATTTGTTTATTCTTGTTCAAATTCCTCTACAGGACAAAACCTTCTGTATACACGGTAAAACACATTTTTTCCGTAACATAAATATGGCAAATGCTCTAACACGACTTGAAATTAAGACAGGGGCGTCAGTCAGTTTCATGTAAAAACGAAATACTTCGTGTAAAGGTGTGGCAGGTGAATGGTTCGCTCTGCCCTCATAGCTCAGAGTCAAGAGTGGCGAATTGTAGCAGGAGAGTCCGGAGTTCGCTACCCGGTTCCTCCGCGACAGATTTTCGGTTCGCATGTTGTGCACGTGTGAACTGTGAATATGTCATCGAGTCAGTCTACTTTGAGCTCGTCAAACGTCATAAACACACACACTGCCAAAAGTCACACTCGCGATGTCCAACAGCACATGTATCGTACCATGTGTGAATAAAGTCAACATAATATTTTAACTGTATTTAATTTCTCTGTTTTACATTGTGAAATACATTGCTTAAATAAAGCTCTTTTTCTTACCCTTGTTTGTAAACCTGAGATAATAAAAAAAATCGCACTCACTCTAACATCACATAGAAACTAAGAGGTACATGCATCAGTCTATATAAATTCCGTATTTACAATTATGCTTATTGTGGATAATGTGTTGGACTTCTAAAACTTTTTCCGCGTTAAAATCCCGGCACCGGACAAAATTTTGAATTTTTTATAATAATTTTTATACACAATGAACATACCACATAATGAAAGTAAAACTTTTTCTAACCCCTTTTCATAAAGAGCAGATTAAAAAAAAGCTCGCAAGTTTGTGGACACGTTCCGTGTATTCACGGAGAATTATGCAAAATTTAAGGAGAGAACGTTATTAAAAAAAACGAAAAAACCGTAATTGAAAACAGATGTCTAGTTAATTTATAACCGGTATTTCCCGTTTTTCAGACATTTTTCTAACAGTGTGGCCACTTTACTATGCTCTTCTCCAAATACAATAAGGGAAGCAATTTTTGGTTTACGATTATAAGTTTTGGTTTTGTTCCATTGTATACACATGAGAAAGTGTATACTATATTCCAAGCTTAGACATGTCACATTAATACCTGTTGAATATGCAAGAAAGTTCAGCGTTTCTATATATGCTTTTCTATTACCAAAATGTTTAATTTTACATGGATGAGTCTAAAAAAACACGGTTTTTATTCTAAAGGCAACTTAGATTTAACAGTAGCCAGATTATGTAATATTTCATTCATCTTATACGTTTTGCAAACTCTGCCCAGATACTAATTTTGAAAGTTTTCTAGTAAATCAGGACTTCTTATAAAACCGTTACAGTATGAAAAAAAAAACCAAATAAGAATATTTGTGTGAATTGTAACATAGCGTGAAGAAAATTTTCAGGCAACTTAGAATTACTTTACCGAAATTGTGTATACGAGAATAAAGCACTAAAGGGACTGTTCAAGTGACACGTTTTACAAGTTTTGCATGTTACCAATTTCTGCTTTGATGGCAGCATTTTGTGAAACCAGAAAAACCACAGTGAAATAACAATTACAAAATTATCTGACTATGAGAAACTGATAAACAGTTGTATTTTAGCAATACTATTACTGATCAGGTCAACATTACATCTGTGTTTTTATTTTTCTCCAAAAATAAAAATCTATATTTATATATATTTAAATGTATGAAGAACCTGGCAAAATACATATGTATTGTTACTGCATTTAAATTTGAATAAAACTAAAAGAAAATGTCATATAATAACATTTAATAAAATTATTATTGAATAAGAAAACATATGATAAATATTTTAGACTGGGTCGCATGTGACCTTTCACAATCATCACCACATGCACCACAATCAGCACCACAATCTGTACTGCAATTAGCACCGCACTTCGCACTACAATCGGCACCACAATCAGCACCACATTTAGCATCGCACTTAGCACTGCACTTAGCACTGCACGAATGGGTCATTATGGTTCATTATGGGTCAATATGGGTCATTTATAGGTTATTATGGGTTAATTTTTGGAACATTATGGGTAATTTATGGGCCATTATGGGTTATTTATGGTTTGTGTCGTGCTAAGTGCGTAGCTAAATGTGGCACTAAATGTGGTGCTGATTGTACTGCTGATTGTGGTGCTAAATGTGGTGCTGACGGTTGTGCTAGTGGTGCTGATTGTGAAGGGTCAGTCTGGCAGGAGTCAGTTGTCTGCTTTAAGTGTTGCCATGACTTCAAGATGAGCGAAGAACTTGTCTGGAAGAAACAGTTTAAGATATAACTGCATGGTGATGTCATCAAAGAACTAGATAAAATGTCTGGTTGAATGGAGGCACAAAAATCCTTAAACTCACTGATGAAATGTGTTAGTAATTATACATATGTATAGCAATAGCTAGGCCTAGTATATACATATGTTGCTGCTGTGGAAAAGTCATCAGTTTTTTTCATGAAGATGATGCAAACAAATAATTGTACTAAGTCTGCGGTAGAGTTTACCCCTATGGATGTAACTTTTCCCACTGCTGGAAAATTACATGTTAAACAGTGTTGCTACTGTGGACAGATCTTCAGCAAAAGTTTCCTTTCTCACTGACACGAGAGAACCGCAAGTACGAAGAATCCTTTTCGCGCGATGATGAAGCATTACGACAATGCGAACAAGCAGTTTATGCAAGGTGATATATTGAAGAACCACATCAAGAACTGCAAGGATTCGTCTTTTAAGAGCCAGCAAGTTATTTCAATAACCCCTGCTGCATCGATAAGCACTGATTCCTCAGACGATCATGACGGGACAGTTATTGCTAATGACGGAATGAGAGACCTACGAGGTTTGGTATAGTCGGTATTGTAAAATTTAGACTTGCAAGACATTCCTTTGAAATCGACGAACTTCAGAAGAAACAGTTGTCGGCTCTTAATACTAATGACGACTGTGCGACACCTACAAAGAAAAGTTAACTTTATATTGAGGGCGAAACAGGAGGTGAAGACGATCATGAAAACAACACAAATGATAATGTCTATGAAGATAGTGTTCATGAAGTATCTGATGAGAACGATAATGTTTCTCTCGATGTTCCCACACATTTCACCAACGATTTTCCTTCGACAAGTGGTGTAAAGAAGGCATAAGGCATCAATAAGGCTCATAAGGCATCAATAACTCTCATTACATATTTCCCGAAGACACGAATGAACTTTTTGATAGACTGATATATTTGATTGAACTGTAAAAACGCGGGTATATCTCATGCATTGTTGAGATATCTTCATTCATCGATGAACTGAAGAATCGGATTTATATTAGAAGAGACTGTTGGCTACTATCCATGATGTGTAAACATCTGAGAAATGTAAAGATGGAATGTTCAAAATAATAAGAAAGATAGAATGTATATAGTAAGTAAATAAATAAAATTTATGTATATATATCTATATATGTGTTTAAATCCTTATACAATCCCTTATGCTTCTCTGACAGACTTATTAATTCAGTTGTGTAAATAATCGATTGAGAGTCGGTTGTAGATCAAATGCATGTGAGTTAATGCAGTATGAGGGCTATAAATCGATTTGAAGTATTATGCCTTACTTGGGTCGTTTAAAATCGACTGGGTTCTATATGTAGAGCGAATGAATTGAGGGGAATATTTTTGAGGAATATTTCGCAACTAGTTGGCTGACCTGGTCAATTGGTCTGGTAAGTTGATCTGGTATGGTCAGCTCTACTAGAAATGTTTTGCGAAGATTCTGCGAGAATTTTCTGCGAAGAGGTTAGCTACGAAACTATTATAGGGATAAATTTTTCGAGATTGTCCATCGTCGTTTGTTTGTAAAGGCAGGTGGTATGGCAGGTTGGTCTTGTCGGTTGGTTTAGCCAGTTTTGAAAGAACTGGTGTCAACAGGAGTTAGTCTTGGGCTCAGTCAGTCTCGTCAGGAACCAGTCTTGGGTGGAGTTAGCCTTGAGTGGAATAGGTCTTGGGGGAGTTTGGCTTAGGGGGAGTTGGTCTTTGTTGGAGTAAGTCTTGAGTGGTGTTAATCTTGTGGAAGTAAGTCTCGAGGGAGTTAATCTTGGGTGGAGTTAGTCGTCGACTAGTATAGTGAGTCGGTATGGCCCCTTGAAGTGACGAGCTAGTAATGGACAATTGTATGTACTGTGATTTTTTCGATTTTTTGATTTCAATGTAATTAGGGCAAGTTCAAGGATTACAACAACCAGCATAGTGGCTAAATTGACAGCTCCTCTGGCAGCGAAATTTACAAGTAATACACTGGCGTTACCTATGTGATGTAAAAGTAAACAAATGTCAAACGAAAAACCACCAAAATGACTGCATACGATGGAATGTGCAAAGGTGAGGGAGGTGGAGGCCTGTCAACGAATTAAACCATGAAAAATATTGGCGACAGGTTGAACGAGTATCAGTAATCAACCAATAAAAACATTTTAAGAGGGTAAATCAAGCACAAGTAATCAACCAATGAGAAACATTGGTGTGGGATTGGCGGAAACCAACTTATTAACCAATGAGAAACATTGGCGAGGGTCAGTCGTCTGCTAGGCGCGGTGCTGAGGGAACTTCAGGAAATGTGAGGTTTTTAAAATTTTTTAAATAAAAATTCCTTAATACTTCTTTTATAATTTTTAGAAGATTTAATTTTTTTATAAATTTTTTATATTATTTACAATTTTTAAGGAATTGTTTTAGAATTTTAGGAATTTTTTACAATGTTTAATATTTTTTTTAATTATTGGGTTTCAAATTAATGGTCAAGGGTCTTGAGTCCTGAATCTTGAGTCAACAGTCTTGAGTCTTAGGCCAAGGGCCTTGAGTTTTGAGTCTTGGGTCTTGGGTCTTGAGTCTTGGGCTTTTGGACTAGAGTCTTGTGTCTTGAGTCTTGGGTCAGGGGTTTTGAGTCAAGGGTCTTGAGTCTTGGGTCTTGGGTCTTGAGTTTTGAGTCAAGTGTCAAAGGGTTTTGGGAATGTTTGGAATTTTTTGTAATATTTAGGGATTTTTATATTTTTAATAATGGTTTTTTAATACTTTATATAATTTTTATATTTTGGAATTTTTTTATTATTTTGGATTTCCAAGGTTACCCAAGGTCGTGGGGTCAAAGTAAAAGGTCAAGGTCGCCGGCATCCAACATGGCTGATAAGATGGCCGCCAGTGACCGGGATGACAGAGAATGAACGGCTCTAACGTTCCGAGTCTCCATCCCCTTGTGCCCAACTTCCATAATCCTCCTACTCACTTTCAAACCATAATTTCACAGTTTTAACTCGAATACCTGAGATGGATGTTGCTTCGTACTACATAAAAATCATTGATAGCAGTTTGAGAGCAAATTTGTAACATTTCAATGTTTTATGATTTTGACTTGTATATTATGGCAATTTTTTCCGATAAAAACCTAATGGAAACCTGTAATAAAATATGGAATTTTCTGTAAGTGGCCTGACCTTCCTGAGCAAAAATTATTATCTTAATTCTTTGTGCTTCTCTGAAGTTTGGTTATCTCTACACGTAAAGAATAAGGGATGAAAATAAAGTATGTGATGTAAAACCTTTAAACAATCTTCTGAGAAATAATATAATACACTTTATTAAACTATTCAATTTTCTTAAATTTTTATCCTGATGAATGTATGAATGTGTGCGTACGGATTATATTTGTAATGTTGTAATAATTTTACTTGTGAAGTTTTTCTTTTTGTGAATAATATTATCAATACTTGCCACTATGATTAGAAATTTTTTTTCAGGTACTAAATTAGGAATCTTTGGCTTCTAGAATAGACCAATATTGAACAGTAGGAAAATGGCAATGCTTTCTTCTCTCCTGTTGTTAAACTGACCATTTTGGAGTACGACGCATTGCATATCATCACAACCGACTAACTGTGACATATTTTATGCCATTTCTAAGTATGGGTACATCCGAGGCTATACCGAATACGTAAACAACAATGCCATTAATAGGTTATGAGTGCTTCTATGGAAGTACTGTAATTGTTCCATAAAACATAAAGTTTTTATGTGAGCTGCAGCGCTGTATGTAGGTATGTGACGTGCACTTGGAACGACCGAGTTGTGTTTCTTGATTTACGTCAAACTTTAAATTTTAATAACTCAGAAATAATACAGATACGATAAACACTATCGGGGAAAGTTAGTGCAGGCCTGCTTATTTGGTCAGTAACCTAGTTATACGAGTTTAATGGTAGCAGTTACTGATATAAAGTGAATTCATCTACTCAGTGTTAGTAACTACTTGTCAGCAAATTTAATACAAGGTTAATTAAAATCCTAACTCACTGAAATGTAGATGATTGCGTCTCCTTTCATTGTTATTGTTCCGTTACTTTATGTATAAGCATAGTAATAACTATAGCGTTATTCATTTGTACGGAAATGAATTATAACATGATATTAAGGGAGCAAGTGCGTTTTGTAATATACGATGTTGTTCAACAGAACATTCTTGCTAAAACAATATTTAGATAAGTTGTTTTCAGATATAATTTTCCATTTTGATACATCACATTTTTTCTTCGTCATACTTTTTCCTTACTAAAATATGGTCAATCTCAATTACCATTATTTTGAACTCAAACAGTATAAGATAAGGAATACATAAATTGACATAAGGCATAATATAAATGTGTAAAAATATTTCAATTTTATAGCAACGTAAGTATTCGTATAGTTAAAAGCAATTTCTAGAAAGTCTGGTAATCCAATTACTTATTGCGTCTGGTTCCGAGACCTATCTAACGCCGCAATCCGATCATGGAACGCTTGCAATTTAATTACCATTAATTGGAATCAAAAAGTAATCAAGGTGCAGATGGAACTCCTTTTTGCAGGTAGAAGGATTTTTACTAACCACAAGAACTGATGAAATAAAAAATAATTCTTATCGTGCTGTACCACTAGTTGACAAAACATTGACTTCGTATAGTGTTTATTTGTCCTTATTCGATCTCTGATTCAAGACACTATATTCGTGTATTTTTTATACAAATAGAATAAATCCAAAACAATATATAATCCCATTAAATCTCGTACGTTATATTTTGAATGAAAAACGTTTTTTCCAGTTCTCATTCATTTTATTTTCCCACCGGATTAGCGTGGTTTTTTTTTTTTCGTAATCTGTTAAAGCGCGTATGTTCTTACAAAATAGACATCGGAAATATGGACACACACCTCAGAAGTGAAGAGATTACACCCATTTAATATAAACTTAGTGAATACTCCACAGTTTAACATGAAGTCCTAGTACATTAATTTTTAAAAATTTGTAACATGAAATATACATGTAGAGTATTAAGGTGCTCAGGCATCTATGCTGGCAAACATGATATACGCTGTTAATTAGTAGAAACGCGCTTTTTTATATTACAAATTTGTCTTAGGCGTAAATTTTTAGGTAATTATTTTATTTTATTTATTTATTAATTTTTTTTCGAAATATCAACTTCATTGATTTTGGTAGAGTACGTCTTATAGCAGGGGTTTTCTATAATTGGACACTATTAGATAAATTTTCGTACGGGTGGCAGATAGACATATATGCATAAATTGCTTGACAGGTAATTAAAAACTAGGATTTTGGAAAAATATGAAGACTATTATTTTTATAAAGATATTATAATTGGCAGAGTTCACCACGGTGATCTCCGTACGAATTTTATGCATTCTGGAAATGTGACGCAGTTTAGGTGAGCTCATAGATTTAAGGGGAGTTTAACAGTGAAGTTTTGATAATTCTNAATCTACCTCACCCACCAAAGGCAGTCGTCACTGTATACTGGTGTATCATTTCATGCGAGCTAGGCGGGTGTTGGTCCAGCCCTAGAGTGACGTATCCCAGCTGTAACGTCTGCGAATCTCAAACTACATATGCAACAATACATTGTTGTGTCATCTGCAGAACAATTCCCGCTTGCATTGCCAAATATAAAACAAAATAATGTACTAGTATTCGTCTCGCTTGATACCGAATTTTTTTATAGCACCCACTTGGTTTAAGTTAGCAGCTTTTATTGATAAACGCGTCAGAATGTTTGCACATATATTAATATTATGTAAGTATCCTTTAGATAGGTCATTAATTAAAGTATCCAGCAAGCATTTGTAAGCTTAAAAAAATTTTTCTGTTTCATACGACTGTGAAATATTTTTCTGGTGAACTTGTTTTACAGGTTTTTCAGTTGTGGTACTCACCGAATTCTTTTATTTGTCTTACTACCCAATGTGCATTACAGTGCGAGGATACGATGGTTGATCAAATTATGCACGATGTCAGACGTTTGAATGCGATTATCTTGTCAATGTTTCTGTGCTCTAGAAATGCCTACATGTGAATCGTCGTCAGGTTTGCTGCATTTATAAAGGTGGATAATACCTGACTGGCTGTTAGCTCGTCGATGGAAGCGCAGGGAAGCAGATCTTCTTGGTTAACTTCTGTAAGAGAATTTATAAGAGCTGCTTTAACATGAAGTGGGAAACGCCGGCTCAGAGTTCATCCTCATTAGTCGCACCTTCGTATTTAATTGGAACAACACTGTGCGCGTATCCGGATACAAAACCGTCAATTTTTGGTACAGTGCCATTGGCTTTACCATCTGCAGCATTGCCTTCGTCAGGTATCGCAATGTAGGTTTCTTTGGCTGAGACGCCTATATGAGGCTGCAACGCAAAAATCTCTGGCTACAGTGTTGTCTTCGATGGTCATAGATTATTCCATATCATTTGAATTTTTATTATCATTGCACTGATGGGTAGCATTAGACCCTCGATTGTATAAAAACATCTCTCTCATACCGATACTATGTGACGGAGTGTCCGATGTGGTATTCTGCTGAAACTTTCTGAGTATTGTAATGGACTGACTCTTCCTTAGTTGAAACCCATTGCTTTCTATCGCCACCGTTTACTTGTGAAGACGTTTCGTACTCTGCTTCCTCGGCTCAGGCGCCTTAATATCTCGCCATACGATTTACATCTCAGAGAGTGAAACAATAATAACAGTGTCGGTCTTTCGGTCAGTTCTGCCTGTTTGTTCTGCTGTTATATTAATTTATTCACTTGGTCCTTGATTTTTGCACATGAGGGTATTGCCATAATTTTATGGAGTTCTCACGGAACTGGGACCGCGGTGACTGAGAGGTTAGTCTTTTCGCCTCCCATCAATGCGAACTGGGTTCAGTCCCCGCCGAGTCGCTACCAGATTTTTGCATGTGGGAATCGTGCCGGACGATGCCGCTGGTCGGCGGGTTTTTTCGGGGATCTCCCTTTCCCCCCTCCTTTCGTTCCGGTGCTGATCCATACTCACCTCAATCGTCCTCATCGGCCCTCAAGACCTCGCTGTTAATAGCCGCACAAAAATCTTCAATCACTCACTCACTCTAACGGAACCATGAGTACAACACCTAACATTTAATCCAACCTTATGAGCCCGCTGTTGTATTGTAGACATTTGTAACCAACACATTCGCCTTCACCTCAGTCTTCGCCACCACTGTCATTATTTCAAAAAATTCGAAAAATAGTTTTGTGTTCGGCTTTCCAAGTTTTATTATATTGCTAGACAGATTAGGTTCTTTTATTTTACTTTCTTCCTCGTCGTTTTCTTTCTACTCCTTTCACGCTTTTGTCTTACATAATACGTTGTTTATTGGCATTTTGATTATAGCAATTTGTTTAACACTTTTTGTTTAACCACAGGCCGTAATTATTTACTTCAAATAGGAATTGTACAGATATTGTTTAGTACCTTTGTTGGAGGGGGGCTGTTGACGTCATTGGCCTCGCAACACACTACTGTTTCCAGACGAAATTATAAGAATTGACTAGCGTTCTTGGTGTCGGGAATTGTTGAATTTTTTTAGGCAGGGCAGTTTTCACTTGTAATGTTTTTTTTCTGTAGTTGACGCTTTACTTGATGTCAGAAGGACAATTTCCGGGGAAGATTGATAGCGGAGTTGGTTGTAACCGCTTCATTAATAGGTATATTATTTCATCCTACTTATTATCAGGGAGATAATTGTTAATTATTCTCCAGGTCTCATGTAAGCATAGTCTGGTATTGCAGAAATATTTAGAGAAATAATTACATATGCCTTAATTCAGAGAGGTCATTTTCCAGAGTGGTAAACTTTATCCAAGCACAACCTGTCCATTTGCCCAATCGCATTCTTGTAATTTGATTTCTATATATAATTCTTGAATGTTTTATATATGTTGTTGTAATTTGAATTCAAAGAACTTAAAACAAAACACTTTCAAAAGTGGTTTTAATAAATGGGTTTTATGACTTAGAAAGGTTAGCAAATTAATGTATTTCCAGACTGCAGTAGTGGAACGAGTGTCCGTAAACACTTGACCTACTCAACCGGATGACGTTTTTGGAAAAATGAAATTTGTAACCAGTGGTCAAATATTTCAAAATTTTTTAACGCTGATTTCATACTCACTGCAAAGGTCGAACCCGGATATTTCTTCACTAAATCGCATTTTATTCTTTCCCCCGTGAAAGACGAAAATNACTCACTGCAAAGGTCGAACCCGGATATTTCTTCACTAAATCGCATTTTATTCTTTCCCCCGTGAAAGACGAAAATGGTAAAAATGTAGTTTCCTTCGCCAATGAAAAAACTTACGAAAGGAATGGTTTTGCCCTGTCTCATCAGAAGTAAAANAAATGTAGTTTCCTTCGCCAATGAAAAAACTTACGAAAGGAATGGTTTTGCCCTGTCTCATCAGAAGTAAAAAAAATTGTATTTTTGATACTTTTGTTTACTGAAAATAATATGTATTATCTTTGAGTTGCCATTCTCTTCCTTCNAAAAAAATTGTATTTTTGATACTTTTGTTTACTGAAAATAATATGTATTATCTTTGAGTTGCCATTCTCTTCCTTCTACGCTGGAAATCTGTTAATCTTTGTTTATCAGGTCAGTTACAGTCAAAAACGTGTATAAGACATCAGAGAAATTCCTAGATATGCTCTCTTGTTTTTTCAATTGATAGATCACGACTGCTTAACAAAAAAAATGTCAGCTAACCATAACCTACATTTAAGCTATGTGTGTCAAGCCGGACGATGTTGCTCTCTGGCGTATTTCCTTAGGGATCTGCCGTTTCCCCACCCTATCATTCTGTGCAGATTTGCAGATTTTAAATGAGAAGCTCCATCTCTTATTTACGAGCACAATAATTAGGAAGGACTAAGAGAGGTCATTTTTAAAAGTTATTATAATCTAACCTCATTAACAAATTTGTGTTTGCGATGTTATAGAAAATTTGGCAGCCCCGGGTATTCACATGATAGGCNGTTTGCGATGTTATAGAAAATTTGGCAGCCCCGGGTATTCACATGATAGGCGTATTTACTTTTATGACGTTGACAAATGTATTTAGGTGAACGTCATCCCTGCTACATCGTGTAGATATCAGCTTCCTAATATACCTCATCGGCATTTTCTGAAAATTAAAAAAAAATTTGACTATTAAAGCGTATTTAACGAGGCTGGATAAGATTTTCTTCACTGCACCACCAAATTCCATGACAAGTTAGAGTATATTCCCAGCAGAGTAATTTCGAATTCGTGTGAAATTACGGAAGAGTTCTGGCAAAATTACNTGACAAGTTAGAGTATATTCCCAGCAGAGTAATTTCGAATTCGTGTGAAATTACGGAAGAGTTCTGGCAAAATTACTATCAAGAAATTTTCGAAAAATTAGAGACTTTGATTTCTTTTTATAGCTAACCTCCTATAAATTAAATAAGAACATTTGTGTACTAATGTAACCTACCTGTAAATTTGGTACTTGGTTTTCAGAAATTTTCAACTTATAAGAAGGGTTTACGAAAAAAAAAATATAATTTTTGTTGTGTTAGGTGTTTACCGGTGCAAATAAAAAAATGCCCCGTTTTATCTTGGAACATGATATAAACACGAGGCGAAAAGTTAAAAGTTATCGACTATCCCCACTCTGCTAACACATCCTGACAGGAACACAGAAAGTTAAAGTGTTGTAAAATGCAGTGAAGTATGAAAATTTTTCTATTTAAAGTAATGTTGGAATGATCGTATATTTGTCCAACCGTTGCAAGTGGTTCATGTTACTTTTTTATATTTAAAAGAATAAGTTTAATTGGTTAAGATATACTTACTGCCGCAGAAATGGCAATTTCATTGTAACAGTGGCAAAGGAAGCTTCGTGTAGACTTGGCATTGTTCGTTCTCGAATCCCGAAGCTGCTGGAAATGCCAAGAGGTTCCGTACTTTGTATATAAGTACGGATCTCCGTTCCGTTCAATGCTCTAGTGCACTTATTGTTACTTCCAACTTTTATGAAGCCCTACTGAAGTTCTACTTCCAGAATATCCCTCCACCTCATGCAAACAAAGCTTTACTGAGTCTAGAAAATTACACCAAAAGGGACAACGCGCCGTACTAGTGCGCGATCAGTTTAATAATATTTTGCATAAGAACTATTACTTACGAAGCATTACCAACACACCCATTTGCTCACTGTTTTTATTCACATATATTATAAACGAAATTTAATAATTTTAAAATAATGTATATAAAAAAATATCAATTTAACTTAGAATAAGGCACTTATATATTCTCTTATGTTGAAACATTTATAAAAGGTTTGTGGTACATAGCATAATTATAAAAAACCAGACCCCTCATACTTGGGGTGGTTATTCAAAGGTTTGATTCTAAAAGTGTGAGGCAACCGCGAATAGGCTATATTAAAGAACGCGTTTCTGTATATTTACTCTATATTGCCATGAAAATGTTCTTGATTATACGGAAATATTTAACAGTGTATAATGAAACAGACTTGTGTGAGGTCTGGCGCGGATGTTAATCTGTAAGCAAGATGTGTTTATATTTCTGCCGCAGCACAAATGGGGCCCGGCTATATTCTGGTGTTGGTTTTGGGTTTCTATGACTAACGATACCACCATATAGTTCTCGGCCGTGCCTTATATCAAAAATGAGTCATTGCTATAGCTTTAAATTTTTGCGCTCTTTAACTGCAATCACTCATGGCATACCAGTGTGTNATATTCTGGTGTTGGTTTTGGGTTTCTATGACTAACGATACCACCATATAGTTCTCGGCCGTGCCTTATATCAAAACATGAGTCATTGCTATAGCTTTAAATTTTTGCGCTCTTTAACTGCAATCACTCATGGCATACTAGTGTCTGGTAGACTTAGTAGATCACAAAAATATTAAACATAATGACAGTGATCCCATTAATATGAAGAACCGAGACATTAATGAACTTCTGCAGCCGAAGTTTTGAAATGTTGTTACACGGGGCAGGAGATATGATTAATTCAGTGTTGTTGCTTCAAAAAATGTACAGTTGAGCAGAAACACAATCTGGATCTAAGTTCCTACACATCGCGGAATAATGTTATGTCCTATAGCGAATGATGCTTTGACAAATAGCTTATTGGCACTAAAGAAATGTCATATCTACCGGACAAAGATAGTCAAGTCAAACAATACGAATCGGGCGCTCTTAAAACAAAGAAATTTCTATTTCACAATAACCTTAACTAGTGGTATAAAATTATCTGACAGTTTGAAGGTAATTTATCCCGAATATTGTCATGAATTTTTTATCTACACGAATGATCAAAATATTATACACTGAAGTAAAATAGGAAATTATAAAATTACGTACATCCACGTGCTTCAGAAAATTATCTTGTGACGTGCGGAGAACCTTTATGTAACTTTTTTTAAATGCTTTCTTGACACGAAGTTTGAAATATTGCAAATTAGTATGTTGGGAAGATTGTCGTAATATTCATAATGCTCAAATTAGGATATAAAACGAGAGCAGCTCAGTTAATTTCGAGGGGAAGAACGTAAAATTGAAATAAAAATTATATAAAATAAACCGTTTTGTCCGTGTAAATAAATTTAAATCTACATATGGAAATTATGACATGCACACAAGAAACACTTTTGTCAAAATAAACAGAGATCCAGGAGCAACATATTCTCTTATACGTGTATCGATATCGCGTGCTTTTTTAATTGTGAAATACAACATAATGGATATTTTTAGATTACTACTCGTTTTCAAATAATTTATACATTTTTGTAATGTCCTGATACAGTTGTCACAAATATGTTAAAGTCAATATTAACGTTACGCCTTTAAGAAATGTATGGAATTTAAACGAATTTTTTTTAAATATAGTTGATTGATAACTTTTACACTACATTTTGTTGGTTAAAATTTTAAACCTTTAAGCCTTATCATCTCGAAGCATTATTTTCAAATAAAATTTTGTGTTCACTGTAAGTGTCTTTGTGCAGTTAATAGAAATGTACAGATCAGTATAATTATTTTCCAGAGAATTGTATTAAACTTTAATGTTACTGACTTAAGATAACTGTTAGTTTAATAATTTGTTAAGCATAACCACGGTGTCGTAGACATATAAAGCCTATAAGAACACCGAATTAAAATTATTTGTATGGCGCCAACAGGTGGTTTGACAATCCCTCTTCCCACCTTTCCCCGGCGATGTTAGAAGATTTTAAGTTCCAGTTGTGTTGATGGTTGTACTCTCTATGAACATTTTATTTATTAAAGTTTCGTTACTTTACTTTCCGGTGGTTTTTAACAAGCAATTTTTACGAAGTAAATTTGCTTTACTTCGAGGGGACTATACTGTAACCTTTAGTGAGAATATCATGTCGTTAATCGCTTTAAATTTCTCTTGCATCATGGAAATATTTCTATCATATAAATTTATATCATATTTGAGTGGTGGTTTTTCCTTTACCATTAAGGGCGTAAGAGAAATTTCACGCAAGTCTTTTATACTGCAGTATTCTGAAATCGATTTACACGTATGGCAGTAATGAAAAACACAGATAGGTGGGTTCGACTTAACATCTCGTCGACAGCGAGGTCATTAGAGATGGAGCAAGTTACTCTAAGTAGCAGGAACGAGGATGGAATCGGCCATGGCCTGTATGAAGGAGCCATCCCAGCATTCGTCTGGAGTGATTTCGGAAAACCACGAGAAACTTCAATTACGATGGTCGGACCGGGAATCGAACCCGTGTCTTCCTGAATGCGAGTCTAGTGATTTACCTCTGCATTACCCATTAAATAATTCTAAATTTAATTTAAACTGTCTATTTCGCTATTTTTTATACTAGTTTTCCACATAACCTTTGTGCTCCACTTTCCTTTCTGACTAAAGTTTAAATATAAGACTGTCCTTAAGGCCAAAATGACTTAATCAATAATCAGAAAATTAATTTTGCAGAAAAATCGGTAACATACTTACAAAAAAATTTCTGCGTGGTATGTGGTGTACTGTTTGGGCAAAAACCGTAATACGAGACAGTTAACAAACGTATGAATTCATAATCTATATATTTTAAACCTTGTCGAATAATTTAATTTTTTAAACAATTTTACAAAACAGTTTGACAGTTTCATTTAATATCGTGCACAGAATTTACGCATTACTGTGCAGTTTGAAATTAACGCTATTTGTTTCTACTCTGTTCGCATGGCTGACGCTTTGATGAATATGAAACCAATTAAAAATGTTCCGTGAAAACGTATCCTACGTTTGTCATTCATAATATATAATTGCAAAGTACTTTGCTATTCAAGTTAAACGATCTGGAAATCTATTTCATCAAATGAACCAATCACTAATACAAACAGAGAAAAACTTCTGATTAAATACAAGAGTGCGTCAATGTAATGTTTACTCGTTAATGAACGATATTTTAATAAAAATAAATGCACTTTTATTGCAGTATTTAAACTTAGAAATAATTTTTTTTTATCTAATTCCTTTTGTAGCGATAGCTTTAAACGTTGTTAGACTTCGTATTTTTTAAGTTATATTTTTGACGAGAGTTTGTAAATCCAGCTCACCGTGATTTTCACAAATGTACGCATTCACTGTAGACTATATACGTTATTTACTGAGTTCTCCCGTTGCGGCATTTTACGCGAGACAATTTCCGCTCGCCGGCTAAGTATAGACACCGAACACCAGAGCAGAGAGGACAGTTTTTGACGTTAGGCAATATAAACTGCTCTCAAGATGCCATTATGCCTTTTTTTTTCTTTCCACCTAAACAATTTTGTGTATTTTTTTTTTCTTCCGTGTTGTCCTCTCTTCTTCAGACTTGCTATCTCCTTCTCTCCGGCTGGTCTGCAGATTGCTAATTAAAAGTTGTAATTGAAAACTGCGTCGCCTCCCCGTGGCGCCCCAGCTAGCCGTCAGGACTGCGGCGCGGCGAGCCTGGCTGGCGTGGACAACGTCCGCTCCCTGCACTAATGTTGTCAGTCATGCCAAATTAGGAAGTCCACTCTACCTTGTTCGATCAGGGGGAAGAGCAAGCAAGGAACTGCTTTCNATGTGAATCAATTATACACTACTTCAGGTAAAGTGATCACTTTTGAAAGCTCTCTCATTTTTGTTTTTTTTTTTTTGAAATAATAGTCAATAAATATATTTAGATGTTACCTTCCGAGTGCGGTGGAATATACACACTTTTTGTTATTACTTACATGGAAATATTTATATTTAAATGTTTGTAAAGTATATGAGATGGTTGAAAGAAAAAGTAACTAGGGCCTCAAAAGTGCTCACTTAACTGTGAACAGGTTATATCAATAAAAACGTGTAATTGAATTGAAATAATTCTTACTTTATACTGAGTATGTTCTATACATCACCGTGATGGAAAATGTGTTCCAACGCATTTGAAGTAAGCAATAAAGTGATTTTATTTATAAATTAGAAACTGTTTTACTAGAGGTGCGATAATAAGATGGATAAATTCTCCATTTCAGTAGCACGTTTCGAAAAATACTTGGAGTAATAGGGAAACGTCTAACAGTTACGTTTTATACTGCACTACTGCACTACACTGCACTAACCACGCAGACGATTGAGTCACTAAGCGCCAAATGATGAAAATGTGAACTAGTGGATTTAACCCTCTCCTTCACGCGACCTCACGCAAGAGGATATGATCTCTTTTAGCGCATGGTGTAAGTGCTTATTTGATTTGCTCCCTATGCTTGATGGCGTATGTGTATCGAGTCAGCAATTTGTCAGTGATTTTTCTTTTAACTTGAAAACTTTACTAAAACTACTGACGTGGATGAATTTCTTTAAATAAGACATTTTCCTTCGCACGTGAACTGTGTGCTATTCAAATCAATCAGGTTGTTCAAGAGACTTATATTTGTTTAGAAAATACTAAATTATTTTTATCTTTATCGTAAATATGAGCTTTTCAAAATAAAATACTACTTTGTACAAATTTTAAGAAATGTATTTTAACACAAAATTTGGATTGATTTCAAATGTTTCTTGATGCCCTTGTGAGAAATGTTGCAATTTCTTTGCTTATTTTTGTCACCTATTATCTTATATTCAGAGGAATCCATGCGAAGCCATGTGAATGTACCCATACTATGCCACCCACATTTTACATTTAGCTGTCTAGAGAAACATTATCGAATATAATTCTCAACATTACTAAAAATATTTAAAAGAAACGTAAATATTTGTACTATCGCAGCTAAAACCACACAAATTTACAAAACCAGGCTTGTACTGTTAAAAACCAATTTTGCAAACCCGTAACTTAGGGGAACACATTATTCTTAACCTAGTCAAGAGGGACTTCACCCTATCGTCCAAAGAAAGAAGTAGCCCTCACCATTAGTGAATTCTCGGAAATGATGACTCATCAGCCTTTAGCACACACCTTAATTTGAACTTCTGAGATGGTATCAGAAGTTGACTGAAAATCAGTATTTTTGCAAAAAATTTAGTACACCAGTAGAGCTGTTGCTCTTTCAGGTGTACAAATACAACAGATTAACAAGATTTTTTGTAAATTAATAAAAATTGGTTTTCATACAAAAATATTTTAGTTCCGCTTACAAAAATGTTTTATGTGATGTTTATTTATTTATACTTATAGTTACAATTTTCTCAAAAGTGCGTGGGCTAAACTAAGTTCTTTAAGGGATGGAGTTCTTAAATAACTAAAAAAGATCATTATAATTTCCTAATTTTATTTCCAATAACTACAAACAAACTCTTCTCGACTCAATATCTCAAAATAAAGTTAATATCACTTGCTGTATATAACAAATGAATTCTTTCAATACAATTTACAATTACCTCGACAAAATTAATGTAATATAATAATTAAAAACATCAGTCCCAATAGACAGTGTACCAAACCCTATTCAATTATTTTATAAATTAAGTGTCCGTATTTTACAGTTCCAATATTTACAATAAAGTCTGTATCACGTGTTATTCAGTCCCACCTCATTTTAGTCCAGGTCCCACCAGTCCATAATGTTCTAAATTTCGCCGAGCGCCCTCATGCACAGTAGCCTTCACTCGAAGGGTTTCACGCTCTCTCATCCATTCAAACCACAAACACCTCGCCCGCCGGTGTCTCGCAGTCACTCGTCGCCATCCGTCCTCTTCAGCGACGTCCCTCGCCTCATTCGACCACACCCTGTTACTGCATTCAGCCAGAAGGCTTCTTCAAATAATGCCGACAGTCCAGCTGTGGATTTTAGTCATAGGGTTGCAAGCCATCGCCCAGAAATTTCTCATAAAGGCTGCGTTTTGCCGAGGGTCCTAGTTCCCAGAATATTCTTGCACAACCTCCACACTCATTGGCTTCTCCAGCAGGGGGGAGGAGGAGACCTGTGACGCCAGCTAGGTCACCGCTCTCAATCATTCCCAGGGCCATTCG
>NQII01000343.1:439542-479457 GCA_002778355.1 Clitarchus hookeri
CGAGGCAGCGAGCGGTTTTGCCTGGGAGAGGGTCGAAGAGCGTCACCCCCCACAGAGCTGGACCATGCAATATGGGAACTCGCGGCCGGTGCGAGCTACAGCGAGTAACACTGCCCCCTCCTTAAGTCTGTTCGTCCCGATCAGACTTTGCAACATCTGTATCTTCGTAGAGTGCCAGTTGGACAAGGTGTACCACTTTAGACTTTTATTTCAAGGAGTCCCGTTGACAGATGTGGAGGGAAGTATCAATTACTCGCTTAAAAATTTTGTAAGGGCCTTCCCAACATTCTTGGCACTGAGATGTGTTACCCCGAAGGTGTTTCCTTTCATACAGATACACTAGCCGTCCTTCCTTGAATGCATCGTCTGCACCTCACGGACCACATCGAATGTTCCTATTGAAGCCACTAGACACTGGTATATGCTCGTCTCCTGCCCCCTGGTTGTCATCCTTCTCCTGAAGACTTGGCTTCGGCTTAACTAAAACCCTAGCTTTGCTGTGGGTATCCAGTTTTAGCGTGTAGTGTTTAGTTTTGTTTGCTGCCCAAGAATGTTTGTACCTCTTTTCGATGTGTTTCGTTTCCACGACCTTCGCGTTGGGCGTAGTAACATTTAAATGTGTTTGTTTATTATAACCTTAATCACTGGAGCTTTGACGGGACATTTTAATGCCTCCACCGATAATGCCTTTTTAAATGGTTTTTTTAGTAAAGATTTTAAGGTTTTAATTTTAAAAAGGTGGCTTTACTGAGCTTCTATGGCTGCTCTCCTTTTTGTAATTGCTCATATTTACCAGTTTAGTCAGCGTAACACTTTAATTGTATTCTGAAAATTATAATCGTTGAAATAATTGTATTCTCCTAGTAATTTGAATATCATATTTTAAATATTCTCTATTTTACTGATCAAATCATTGATTTATTCTACGTTTTGTAATAGGTTTTGTTAAACTTAAAAATTTTTGTATGAATCTGGAATCTAGTAACGTTTGGGTTTATCAGCCTTAATAAATGCTTAAATGTTTGTAAAAAATTTTAGGCTGCTGTCTGTCATTCTAACATATATTTGGCAAAATACAGGTATTAAATCAGTTTTGTTGTTTGTAATTACTTGTGCTTCTGCACACTAAACTCAGGGATAAAGAAATAAAATTCGTTCATAAAACTTGGTGATTAATTAAAAACCATATTTCGTTGTTTTAGTATGTTAGACAAATATTTAGTGTAAGAAAACATATCGTTACAATTTGTCAAAAAAATAATATTTTTTGTTATGTGCGATATATTTTAAACAAAAAATTTAATTAAAGATTTTGCTGGCGACACTAATTCCACTGAGAGAAAAGCCCAAAATTATATTTGTTCCTATATGCCCAAAATATATTTTGTTGTCCTAATTAAATATTTTACTGAGTAAAAAAACTTGAAAACAATAAAATTATTATTTTATTTAGGAAATTTGCAAGCTTGAATTAACAAAACCTCTGTGTTGGACCAAAAGTAAGTAGACTCCCAACAAAATAGTTAGTTGAACTAACCATACATATTTTGTTTGGCCACTCATTTGATTCACTTCGTTTGAAAATGCAGCTCGAGAGATTATTTGTATTTTTGTGACAATTAGAATAGTAACAGTATTTTTATTGCAATTATTGATAGTTAATAATAGTAAAAACAATCTAACAAAACAAGTTTAACAGGAAAAAAAATTTCAGCTGTAAAATTTTAAATATATATTTGCTCATGTTGTCCAGTATTCTAAATGTATGTATTGTAAAAAATTCCCGCTTTATGAGTGATCAGTTTAGCTGCGATTGCTAGGGCGTAAGGCTCGAGTGCAAACCAACTAGGTTGGAATCAAGGTTGAGCTACAAATGTTTTGTATTACAGAAATTCTTTAATTTACGTAGAGACAAGCAAATTTATAATTGCACCAACCAAATCTTTGTTAGGGACAACCAAATAAGAACATGATAATTTGTTTTCAAAAACAAAATATATAATTTTTCCTATACAAACAATTAATTAGGTTGCACCAAACAAAATTTATTTGATTCAACAAAACCCACAGGTGCCAAATATGTGATTACAATGCGACATTTCAAGGCAATATAAAAATAAATTATAGAGAGGGTATGCTTAGCTACAAGGAAAATTACTTTAAAATTCATTTAAAATCCCTTTAAAATCCATTTCAAATCTGAAATTTGGTAACTTTAGCTTAAAAGTCTAAGAACATGCTTAATAACAAATAAGTTTGTATAAGAGGTTTTGCCAGGATCTTGCGCTCTGTACCAGGGATGGTTATGGACATTTTTTCGCATACTGTAAAAACAATTTTGAAAATAGAAGCTTCAAACGCAGTGACACCCGTATAATGACGTTTGTGTAAAATATTACTGTTACCGTTTTTAATCCTTAAAAGGTATTAGTTTTTCTTTTATAATAAAATGATTATAGATATATTTTCCGTTAATTTTTTGGTTGTGTTGTTTAACAACTGTTTTAAATATGTCACTACAATTACTCAGGAAGTCATTTTGACCGAATTGTCTTACTGAAGCTCGATAAGAGGACGCCGATTACAATAGTGAAAATTACACATAATACGAATTCAAATTTTGTAATTTGTTTGTTAATATTTTGGGCATTTATTTATGTAAAAGAATGCTACATATCTTCATTAGGAGAAATACTTCTTTGAGCAAAATATACTTCTTTGTATCTGATCAAACAAATATACAAAATTGATTCAAGTATGTATTGTTGGCAAATTTTCTTACTAAAAAAGACTCGATTAACTTAAATATAAAGCTTCTTATATAAACGAGATATCTTTATTTTTTTAATTTTAAAAGTTTTTTCCAAAAAAACATTTTGCTAGAATAGCCAAACTTTCCTTTGACCATATAGGCCTATTGTATAAAAACGTATTTTGATGGTTCAAATTTCTTAGTACATGGGGTGTTGGGATGGAAACAGAATTTATATATCGTTTACGCCATGTCCAGAAACAGAGTATTTACTTAAGCTTACAATTTGCAAGATCCAATGTAATCGTATAGCTACTGTAATTAAAAGTTCTTGACCTTTTAAAATAATATTAAGGGAATAACTATGTGAATTTTTTAATAAACTTAGAGGCGAAAGTAGCGTTTATTAGCCAAGAATATAAGTTATTTAATTTTATTTTCCATCATACACAGGTTTCTTTTATAAGGTCTTCTCAAAATAGCTGCAGTGCAATCATGGTAATCAAAAGATATATTCGATAATATTGCAAGTGATTCCGAGAAAAATCAAACATGCGTGCGAACTCCAAGTATAATCACAACGAAATATCATAATATTCAGGCGGTCACCTAGTTTTGAGCATGAAAAATTTTATTTTCTTGAAGAATAATATAATTCTGTTTAAAAGAAGTCGACACGTTTACACAATATTCGAACCTGTGCGTTCTCATTCTGAAAATATTTTATTTTTCCAGTAATTTAAGTTATGTTGTGGATCGTATAATGTGTGGGGAACTTATTCTGCCATCTCGCGACCGCTGCTGCCTTCTACAATTGCCGTATTTTGTGCGCAACGCAGATTCATGGGAACTGATACTTATCTGCAGTTTGTCGTGTCGGTAAAGGAAAAAAAAGTCCCTTAGCAAGCGCACTCGGCTCACGAACATGCGGCTATCTTCGCCGGCTCGACGCCTTGCCGAAAGAGGAGTTTCGGACGAATCTACGAAACGAAGAGTTACGATCTGGTGGCCATTCCGTATTACCGTATGCAAATACGGATTGCCGTATATTATTTAATCTGCCGCTTGCAATTGACGGCGCGACGCAACGAGCCCACATAATTATACGGCCGACAGCAAGTCTGCTGCTGTGCCATTGAAAAGCATTATTTACTGCCTCTTCCGAACAAATGTGTGTATGCATGCGCAGCTTTTAGCTTTTTGTAAATGAATTTCTTACCAGACGCTGCTAAGTTCGTGATTCGCCGTTGAATGGTGTATACAAGACATGTGGTCAAAGTACTGCGTATTAAGTTATTGAACGCTTCATTTATATTTTTAGCCCAGATTACTAAAATAAGTGTCTTACTCGTCGTTAATTTACTTGGTGGCCGGTTCAAACATCAGATTACTGAAAGTGAAATAATGAGCCTACAGAGTGGTTGTTGGCATGTTTTCGCAACAAGTTCGTAATTTCCATGCTATTGTAAAGTTAAAACTGATTTTAACCCTTAGTAAATTAACGTGTCCTTTTATGATAAGAATGTGCTCTTTTGTTATGACTTACTAGTATAGCTAGTATGCACTCGCAAAAACTAAACGAGTAAGCTATCATTTCACGAAATCAATTTATCCTAACCAAGTTTAAACCATTTAGTATTTTGGTTATTTATCTTGCAGTAAAAGTGTTCGTGGGCGATAGAAAAGTTAAGCGCAGGGCCAAAGCTAAACAGGCATTTGTTCGAGATCCACTCACGACGTAGACTGTAATGTGTTTAGTACGTTACAAAAATTGTTGTAACCGAACGTAATCAATGGTGCCAACCTCCAGGGTGTAGTTGATTAGAAGGTCAGTTTTCGATGTGAAAAGCCGTAGATTTCAATATCGACTTAGTCATTTATGTAATACCACGTGTTACTAAAATCTTAAAACCTAAGACGTCTTCTATTAACATACCATCATTAAACGTAAGTATAAATAATTATGTTCGCGCGTTAGAAGTTATACTTCTTTGGCGTGACGCGTGACGGAAATAAAATTTTATTACGTATGCAAATAATTTATGTAAGTAGGAAAAACGATAAAATGACCAAAGAAAGACATTAAATACAATTTAAAAAGGTCTNCTACTTCTTTGGCGTGACGCGTGACGGAAATAAAATTTTATTACTTATGCAAATAATTTATGTAAGTAGGAAAAACGATAAAATGACCAAAGAAAGACATTAAATACAATTTAAAAAGGTCTGATCAAAGAACATATTTAAATTACCCTCAACGTGCCAAAAGAAGTATATCTTAATAAAATAAAACTTACAAAAAATAACCTCAAATAATTGAAATCACTTTCAAAATTTTATTGTATAATTTTTGTCACTAACAAATTTTTCACGGCACAATTGAAATAAAATTAATCATTATATATATATATATAATCACAATGAATTACTAATATAAATAAATTTTTTTTTCAATTTGCTTATTACATTAACTCATTTTCTGTCTGTTTTAAATATAACCACGTGCTATGTTGTGTACCTTGCGTTTGTATATAGCTAGACGATACGCGCATGCGCGTTGGTTCATACGTCTATAACGTTCACAGGCTGGGCCTCTTACGAGTAAACTTAGTCAGTATAACAAATATGCACATTTAATTTTCTTTGACGGCCAACTTCATACTGTCGAATTTCGTTACACTGTGCGCGCGCAACTTCCGTTGCACACTTAACTTTTACCCTCAACGCGCCAAAAGAAGTATCACTTCAAAAACACTATTTAATAAATATCTTCATTCTCGTTACGTCATATATTCTCGTTACGTCATATATTCTGTGGCATTTTAAAGATATTTTTTATTTGGGCCGTTTGTATTCTTCATATTTTCTGAAGGTACTCTCTCGCTGTTTTGTTTATTGTCCACTCAGAGCTTATTCGTGTTGTGCTTGAATTCTGCCGAAGAACGTTTGAAGTGCGCCTTTTTATTTTTATGAAACTCTTTTAATTTTTTCCAGTTTACTGATCTACGTAAAGAACACGCACTTTAGGTTATGTAGGAATGGGTACTATCAAGACAATACGCCACTAAAATAATTATTTCGGAGCTTTTCATCATATCTTTAAACGGCATATTGTCTCAAATTATACGATGTAAATATTTGCAAAAATTATATAACAGGATTTAAATTGATATTTGCTTTAAACATTATGTCAATGAACTCTTTGTGTCACTTCTAAAATTGTCGGTCGCTGTAAATAAGTAACCGCTCAATATTTAAAACGTAAATCTGGGTGTGACTGACTGCAAATATAATAATATGTATACAATAAAATATTTGCAGGAATCTCTTACACGTCCCTGGAGTTATTTATAATAACGAATATTTTTAACTTTAACTCTGGCAAAATATTATTCAAACTTATGGTCTCAGTGAAAGTGCGCTGAACTACCGAAGTGCACAATCAATGTTTGATAGCAAATATGCCACAAAAGCCTAATAACATTGGCAAAGGAGAAATTTGTTATTTTATATATGTATCATATATTACTCAACTTGTAGACTTAATCTGTGACTGCCTTTTCCTCAGGCAATTTTTTTTATATCATATGGTTTCAGCACAATAACATGTCAAAGTCAAAATATTGCTGTTTTTTTAATGTACAAAAAAACTATTTGCAGACAAATTTGTAAAGGGCAACTAAAAAATATTGTCTAAATTCATGTTTATGTATGTTTAGCNTGCACAATAACATGTCAAAGTCAAAATATTGCTGTTTTTTTAATGTACAAAAAAAACTATTTGCAGACAAATTTGTAAAGGGCAACTAAAAAATATTGTCTAAATTCATGTTTATGTATGTTTAGCAAAAGTTGTTTTCTAAAAGTTTACGGACAGTCACAAATCAAAAATAAGCAAAAATTTCCATACTGTCAGCAATTTTGTGAAATTGCAAAATAATTTCTTTATACAATTTTATAGATGTCTTGAAGTAGCTGCGGCCATCTTATTAAAGTGTAAATTATCTAATTTCTGTACGTAAGATGGTTTTCTTTATTTATACATTTCTGAAACAGAAAAAGTATGATAATGACATGTATTTATTCGAAAACCATGCGAAAAATATATTTTTTTGCTAGGAAAGCGTAATCAAGAATGTTCCCTCAGGCGCATGCATAATGCATTATAATTCAAGATTCGTCCGCCATCTTGGATGACTCACATCAAACTCTGTCATTCCTGTTACCTGGCGGCCATATTTTCAGACAAAATAGTTTTTTTTGCCACAAAAATCGCTTCCGAAATCAATTATTTTACCAAAAAAATTATTTTTCTCACCAAAAAATCTCAAAAAAATAAAAGTAAAAATGTGGATAGCGAATTCAAAGCTTCTCGAAGCAAGAGCCGAAAATTCCTCAGGCGAGCAAGAGGATACGATTCGAGGCTCTTAGCGAAATGAGCCACTTGATCCTCAGATCAGTAAAAGAGTATTCGAGGTTCCGAGCCAGGCCCAGCGGGCCGGGGAGGAACATTTGACATGGCCCCTCCTCCGACAACCTTCCGGCACCTACCACATACACACCACCCTACCTACACCCTTCCCCCTCACCCACCCTTCTTCACCCTCACCACACGCCCTACCACACTACTTACTGGCAATTATTATAAAGATATCCTCAAAAAAGGGAAAAAAAGTTCTAAATTATTGAAGAACATATAACGTTACACCATCCTACCTCTTAATTATCCCACCACCCTCACCTCATTCCCTTTCCACCCCGACCCCTTAAGAATTATTATAAAAAATAGCAAAAATCTAAGAAAAAAATCTAAATAATTGAAGAACATATAAGGTTAACATCACACCCGCCCCACCACCCTCACCACACCCTATTTCTGGCGCCATCCCATTACAATCATTATAAAATCGAGAATGATAGCAAAAAGAATGAAAAAAATCTAAGAATATATAACGCAAACCTTACACTCATCCTTCCGCCCTCGCCTCACCCCCTCTTCAACAACCAAGCAATTATTATAAAAGATCGCAAAAAAAATCTAAAAATTTATTCTAAAATTTGTAGAACATATAACGTTAACCGCACGCTCATCCCACCTCCCTCCCTCCCGCGACAGGTTAACTTTACATCTGCACTACAAATAAGCGTATTTTATTAATTACTTAAAATATAACACTGTTCATATAAGCATTTTATTCGATCT
Source organism: Clitarchus hookeri (assembly GCA_002778355.1). NCBI lineage: Eukaryota > Metazoa > Arthropoda > Insecta > Phasmatodea > Phasmatidae > Clitarchus > Clitarchus hookeri. Next base: position 447,498 of record NQII01000343.1, read on the forward strand.
CCAGCGACACAGGTATCGTAGAAAAATTCACTATTCACTTCAGATTATAAATATTCACCAAATTTCCGGATTATTGAAGTTCAGATTTTGAGAAAGCAGAAATTGATATTGTATGGTTCAGCACTATTTTAATTGCATCTTAATTAAAACAAAAATACATTACCAATTTTAATACAGCCGTTGATGCATCTACTCACAGTTTGTAGGATGACCACTTACTTTTTACAGGGGAGGATTCAATAACGACAAAGAACAGCTGTTTAAAATTTATCGTGTAGATGAAGCATTGGCTGTGTAAGCAGGAGTTATCAAGAGGACCAAAGTGTTGCGTTTCCAATATAAATGTTTTTATATGTTTAATGTCCTAAATATTACCAAATGTTTTTAGGAGGTGTGTTGAAAGTGTAAATGGAAGAACTAATTATAAGTTTAAAAAATTGGCTCCAGTTCGTATCGTATCATTACTCTGAAATAATTGGTAAGTAGAGGGATTATGGGGAATTTGGTACATCGGGACCTGGGACAGGAGCGTCAGAGCTGTTCGTGCTCTGTCATTCCTATCGGCCAGTAGCAATCTTGGATCCAGGCGACCTTCACCTTTGACATTTGACCTTGACCCCTGTGACATTTAACCTTCACCCCGGTGATCTTCGACCTTAACCCTGGTGACCTTTGACATCGGAAACCACAAAAAATCCAAAAAAAATTGATAATTTATTAAAACATTATTAAGTAATTATTAAAAAATTCATAAGGATATATAAAAAAATTGTATTACTTAATATTTAAGTATAAATAATTTACTATTTAAAAAAATGTTATTAGAACGTTTATTAAAAACAAAATTACATTTCCAGAGGTCCCATTCGTCCCCACCACCCCTCCCCAATACTCATTCTATCGTGCGCGGACATCTTGTTTTTTTTGTCATTTGTTTATACATTGCTGGAGGGCGCCATATAAATTTTTTCGTTTGTCAATTGTTTATACATTGCTGGAGGACGTAATCTTGGTATTCATAGGTTTTCAACACATAAGTGGCGCTAGTGTATTAATTTACCCACCAGGCGAGTTGGGGATTTAGCCACCAAGTGGCAGCCATACTTGTTTGCGTATTTAAAGTAAAGGTTAAGCTGGCAAGGCCCTCAATGTTGGATTCTATTTTCAAAACATAGGTGGCGTGTCACAAATCAACCACCAGGCGAGCTTTCAGCGCTTATAATTTAAGGCATAAGAAAATATGCCATTTCTCACATCTATTTTGTAAATAAAAAATTGCAATCAACAGTATATACTTACACACATGATGCGCGTAATTTTACTACATGCATAATTTATTAAACATAATTTTTTATTAAAAACTTTAAGACCAATTATAAAAGGTAATTTTTCATTTTCATGATAATTAAAGTACCATTGAAATTGAGTATTTATTCTATTACACCTTACCCCACCACTTTAGACCGACCAATTGTTCACCCTTGCTTAATCCCTTACCACGACAGCTTTTGTTTTCAGCAATGTCCGCAAGAGCATGCTGGTGTGGGAAAATGATATAATGGGGAAAATGTCGACCCTCGGCACAGTTGTTATGGGAACCAGGGCATGCCTTTGCAACTTGGCAAGTCTTAAAAGCAGCTGCGATCTTTGCTCATGCAAACAATTTTATGGGTACGCAGGGGGGAAGGGGTAAGCTTCTCTTAACCTGCTACAATCAAATGAAATACAACTGGGTGTACAAGAGGAAACCCCTTCCCCCCTTCTAGGCAGCCCGCGTACTTCCATAGCGCTGGGGAGCTTGCTCCAGTGATGATGAGTGGCAGCTCGGCACAGTTTCTCGTTTGATTCCAGAGCTAAAATATTGCTCTCTCACCCCTAGTCTTTTAGTATTCTTACTGGTAATTACATCAGGTCGAAGTATATTATCCAGCGTGCATGTAATATGCGTATATTTTCCCGCAATATTTAAATATGCTCAAAATTTGGAGTATCGGTTTGGACCAGCTAGTCTCTGGAGCAATATGTTACCTCATAAAATACGTTACAAGATTTTTTTTAATCTGCATATTTTCCACGGATCTAAATTGAAAAGGCGTTAACTCAGTACTCGTGACGCTACTGTAACATTTCGTTTGCATTCACCAAATGTGTTCAAAGAGACGCAAAGTATGAATGTTTGAATAATGCAGATCGAGGGATATATAAGTGTCTAAAATGTGGCATGTCATTTGCTAGGCGCGATAATTTGCAGATACATGCAAAAACCTGCAAACCTGTAGGACCTTCACCTGCCAAAATCCTCCGAGCACAATCTCCTTCATAGCAGTGTGCGAGTGTAATACCCACAAAACCAAGGGTTCAGGATGACCATCCACCATCGTGCCAGCAGCCATCACGCCCAAGAATCACGGTTGGGCCTGGGTTGGGTTTCAGTGGGGCCCAAAGTGCATTCCATCACAGTCTAAAGGCATATGCAACCACAACGAGAGCGTGTACTCGAAGGATATTTGCACATGTTTATCTCAAATGGTGGAAAATATCGCTGTTCGCTCTCCACATAAACACACAACCAATAAATTTTAATGTATGGCTTGAACGCGGTTCTGCAAACCTGACCCCACTCAACGAAAGGAGGGTATTCGAATCGAAAGGCAAGACAAAGAAAATAGTATAACATCATACTGGATATATACGTCACAAGAAAGAAGCATACAAAGAGCGTAATTAGCGGTAAATATTAACGATAAAACTAATCACCGAGTGCCCCATCCCCACTCCAGCAAAACATTAAATTTAATTTATGTTGGAAAAATCATGTGCGTGTACGGATGCGTTATGCAGATTTCTATAAAGTATTTATGGTTCGAAAAACGCTAAAATAGAGTTAAAACTACTTCGCTACCGCCGCTGTATGCAATATGCACAGTAAAGGATCTCATGCATCCCCCCTCACCGAGGCATAGACGCCCATCATTGTTAACATTTCCTCCCAAGTTTAAAATCAGTACATTAGGTCATTTAGGCAGCGGGAAGATTTTTCTAGCACATATTTTCAGCATATTAAATATTTAATACGCATAAACGGTGCACGTATTGTAAGTTTTGCAGGGAAAAAATTATATATCGTGAGGAGACGATAGCGTAAAGGTACACCCACCACAAATACAAAATCTCTAGTTACAAACTCATATGCAGTAATAATGTATTTACTGCAGCTTGAAAATAACGAAAAAACAACGTTTTTTTCAAATGTTCGGAGAATGAGTGAATAAAAATCTCAATGTACTTAACTATACTCACCAGTTCACTTATTTTAAATACGTATATACACATAAGTCTTTATATAATATACATGCACACAAAATTGTGGTAGAATAATCATTTTAAGTGTAAATGCAGAATTAACATCCCTTTCCTTTGTTTTTCTGAAGTGATTTGCGAAAACATATACATGTTAACGGATATAACTAAGTTTTAAGATAATAAATGAAACCCGCTTGGCTACTGTTTGAAGGTTTACGTTTGCTTTAGTAAACAGTCTAATTTTATTTGATAACTGCTAAGGATGGCTAATTTTTGTTATTCATTCTCAATATACATGCCTGCATTAAAGTGTTTGACATTGATACGCCCTAAAATAATCATTATTGTATTTGATAAAATAATATATGTGACATCTGATTATAAAACTGTTTAAGAATGCAATTATTTTTTTCATATTTACCAATTTTGCTAGCAAGTAGTTTACAGATACATAATTCCTGGAATAATCAAACGGAGTAATTTATTAATTCTGGACGTGTACGTAAACGACGAAGCAAAGTATTGTTTTTTTTTTAATTGTGACGCAACAAAGTTATTTCTAACTACTTTCACATGGAAAATATAATCTTAATTTTACTTAAATAGATGTCTGCACTATTTATATACAAATAACGTTTTACAGTTAACCTTTCCTGGGATGCAACAGTTTCTGCAAATGTGAACTATTAATCCATTCATTTTGTTTTGAATACAAAAGTTTAGATTTGGGATTAAATTTAGAGTTTGTATTTCTTTTAATATTGATGTGATTATTCTTTCAGGGAGTTTTGGAAGAAATCCAACATACATTTCAGAAGAAGGATGAGAATACAAACCAGATAGCAGAAGAAGGAAAAACTGTAGACCTGCTTCAAGAAATGAATCTACCTGTGCACAATTTAGATTTCTGAGTAATAAACAACTAAAACAAAATTCTGAACATGTTTCTGGTCATATTGCGAATATACTACTTAATGTAATAACCATACCATCTAACGTCAAAATGATACTATACATTTCCTTCACTGATAAACTAGAGGATTTCGTTTATATTTCATACATAGGTGAGTATAATTTCAAAAAAAAATATTTAAAGATTCATTACAAATAAAAAACTAAGAAACTCATTTCATATAAATGGATAGTAAAAATTGAACTGATATTCAAAACTCGAATGAAGCAAATTTTTTTAAATTTAATAAGTACAGTTGAAATTATGAACTTTACAGCAGTCAGCAATTTTCGTAAAAAAACATTTCTTACGTCATAATTACTTAAAAACACTATGTAGTACCACTTATGTATAACATTTTCTGTGTATCGTTTTGGTTATAACTATATTGATTAAAACTGTACCAAACAAAACCCTTTTTTTTTCAATGAGAAGAATTGTATCGAGAACGTCCTTGATCCCACAAAGTAAACATCGTAGACTTCGAACAAATATAACGAGAGGACTGTTTGCCAGGGTAAGTTACCTTATTTAGAAAACAAAATGACATAGTAAGAGACTTTTAGTGAAAAAGTACCTTTTTAGATCAATACAATGCAGGGCCGCTTTTAGGGTATACATAGGTATTTAAAACACTTTTTTGCCACCAAACCTTTCTATAAATGACACGCTTCACAATTTGTCTAACGTATTTTCATGTTTCCTGTCTTTCGTTTAATCAAGAAGCAATTCCACCTCTCCTTTTCTCATTTTTATATTAGTTAATGCAGATATTAATGTTGGAAATCGCGGTAATCCAATTATTCACATTTTCAAAAATAGTTACTGGAATAACTAATAAGCCGATATGTATGAGCTTCTCAAATTTAGTGGATGGTAATTAAAATGTGTTAAAATGTCTAGGAAGATGTTAAAATCATTTTCTGTCATATTGGCAGTAGTTGATCGAGTTGCTCCTGGATTGTGACGTAAGACTTCAAGACAAAGCTTTGTAGCACTGCCTTCAAAAATGACAGACGACTAAGTAACTAGTGCACGTAGCAGTTACTTCAGCCAACCAAGTTGTTTCTAAAAATTTCAGATGTTACTTGAGATTCATTGTTTAACAGTACAAGAATAACAAAACCGCTGTGTTTATAAAAATACAGGGTAGTAAACATTGTAAGTGGCCTTTCATAGCTCTGTGCTTATGCAGTCTGGATTTGTGTATCCAGTGACACATAGAAACCACTACTAGAGTGCCTAGTTACGTTCAAGTGCGTTGGATTGCTCCAGAGCTATGATATTAAGCACAAATTGTCCCAGGTAAGTTATTATAAAAATAAATAACTTACCTTTTAAAATGATTAATTCATTCTATCAAAATTCTTCGGATTCATTTTGGACGTTTCCGTAACACGAAATAAAATTGCTTTATATTTTATGTGCTTTCGTCTAAACAAACTGGCATTCTAAACTTTGAACAAATGATATTTAATGATTATGAACATTACATCTGAAAAAAATTACACTATATATATATATATATAGACCTAATATGAAGCAATGGTATTTTTATATTTACAACACATACTTTATATACTGCGTCTACCCTAACTTTACTTACAGTTTATATTTCTTTATCTATATCACAAAAGAATATCATATAACACATTTATACATAATGTTGTACTAAAAAACAAAATATTTAAGAAAATTGTGCATATTGGATAGGCTGACTTGTAAGTTTCAATATTATCTGTAATGTAAGATAGTAGATTTTCTCATTCACAAATATTAAATATGATATATCAGTATGTGCTTATTACTATAAAATAGTTAAATTTCAATATAAGTATCCATTAAAGGAATAAACTTTACTATAAAAAGCAATATATAAAAATTTCAATTTTTCATAATAATTTTTTTCTAGCTCAGATAGTTTAACAATTTTATAAGAATTTATTAACTAGTTAATCATGGGATTAATTTTTGTTGTTTATTTAAAATAATTTATATTTTAACGAATTTATTTATATCTACATATAAAATTTAAAATAAAAAAGTTTTAACTAACTACCCAAATTTGAAAACAATATTGTAGTAGAGAGTACGATATTGGAAATAAGGAAGTTAATTTTATTTTGTTAATTTAATAAATAAATCTGCCTACTCATACATAGGCCTACTAATATTTTTTAATATACCATTTCAAAGTGTTCTATGGTTAAGGTGTGATTTTATTATATATATATATATTATCTCTAGATATTTAAACATTTCCAGTAACGATGAAATAGTCTCCATTAAAAATATTACAAAAATATAGCATTCTTGTGAAAACTAAGATTAAAATTCTTTTTCAGTTCATTGTAATACTGAAGACAAAAATTTATATATTCGTGTGGGTAAAAAAGGCACTTCAAAAATGATAAAGGCAGATGTGATAATAATAAAGAAAATACACTTTAAAATAGTCCTTTTTAAGTGCGGCAAAAGTATAAATGCATTTCAAAAACATTATATGCTACCACCACATGATAAAATAAATAAAAGGTTTTGATCAAAACAGTTAAATATGGAAAGAAACTAAAGATAATCATTTATTTTCTCTATTTAATACAAAAAATTTTAANTTGATCAAAACAGTTAAATATGGAAAGAAACTAAAGATAATCATTTATTTTCTCTATTTAATACAAAAAATTTTAATATTATTCCATGAGTAAAGAATGCAAAAGTTAATATATTAAATAATACTATTGAGCAAGAAACTAAAAAAACGAAAACGACAAGAAGCAAGCTAGTATTAATATCATATACTCTATTTTAAAAATGTATAAATTGCAGTATAATAAATTCTTCAAAAACATTAAAATAGAAAAATATTCTTATAATATACTTATGTTANTTGATCAAAACAGTTAAATATGGAAAGAAACTAAAGATAATCATTTATTTTCTCTATTTAATACAAAAAATTTTAGTATTATTCCATGAGTAAAGAATGCAAAAGTTAATATATTAAATAATACTATTGAGCAAGAAACTAAAAAAACGAAAACGACAAGAAGCAAGCTAGTATTAATATCATATACTCTATTTTATAATGTATAAATTGCAGTATAATAAATTCTTCAAAAACATTAAAATAGAAAAATATTCTTATAATATACTTATGTTANAATGTATAAATTGCAGTATAATAAATTCTTCAAAAACATTAAAATAGAAAAATATTCTTATAATATACTTATGTTATTAAAAATTCATAAAATTTGTAAACTAGTTGTTTTTAAATATATATTTAATAACTCATAAAAGCAATAGAAACTTTAATGTTTATATTTAACATCAACGTACTACACACCATTTTTTGAAACTCATTTAAATTTATTTTTTGTTAGTAACGAAAAATGTCGACAAAATATTTTAGTAATATAACAGCTGATTAACAAAGAAATACAGCATATTTAATATGTATGAATTAATTTTCTAAATTAATACGTCATTTAAAAACTTATTTCAACGTATTATAACAATATAATTATGTAATAAAAGTAATTATTGTAGGAATAATACAGTTGCAGGTGCAACCCTAGCTTTTAAATTTTTTTGTACTATTAATATTCATTATGTATCATTATCAAAACAAGAAAAATGTAATAATCAAAAAGTTATATTACAAGACTGTTTTAATATTACTGAGATTATTTTAGTTGAACAAAAATATATACAAATCAAAAGGTGATAAATCAGCTGACTTAAAATGATTACAATTCATATAAAATATAATGTAGACTTTCTCATAATGAGATTCAAAGTATTTCGGAATGATATGGTAGTTGATTATTATCTCTATTGTAATTTATCAGAAAATATTTTAGTAAATAACGTATTTTTATATTACTAAACTTATTGATTTAATATTAAAGGAGTTGTGGAAAGGATTTATGTAACCATTAAATTCGTATAAGTAGTAGAATGCCCTGAATGAAATAAAATAGAAAACTAAATTTGATTATAAATACATTATTTTCATTCCAACCTAAACGCTGATTTTAGTTAAATGAAAAATTATTTAATTAGAAATAAAGATGAATTCAATGTGGAAATTACTAAGTTCAGATTTAATGGATTATTTGTAAAGAAAAAATTTTAGGTAAGCATATTACACTCAAAAGTAAAACTTATGAATTGTTAACAATTTTTTTTAAAATTCGAAATGCAGTATTTATATATTTATTTACAAATAAGCAAATTAAAATGTTTCAATAATTAAATGTAAGAATTTCTTTAAATAGATTGAAAGTATTAAAAAAACTTTATCCAATAATAACTTGTGAAGTATTAAAGTTGAACTATCCAGTTGAAATTACTCCCGAAATTGGAAGCCTATGCTAAAAATTTTTAAACGTAACTCTAATTCTGTATATGTTTGAAGACACAAAACTTTAATTTTAACCTTTAAGTGATGAATGTGAAAAATTAAAAAAGGTTTTAATTTATTTTCATATGAAAATCAGGTTGCTGTGCATTATTCGCATGTGGGCACACATTTGTTTAATAGTGTATTTTAGAATTTCGACTCCTGATGGTTGGAGTCATACAGAATGAATCCTGCATTAAACATGAAAGCTGATTTGCTTCCTTGGTATGGGATGTACGCAAAATCAGGTGTATGCCTGCAGCTTTTAATGGATACTACAATAGTTTGATTATCTTTGTAGCAGTATTACTCAGGTTAGTCGGTAGTATGCAGCAGTCAGAAGCCCTGGTTATACACCAAAAAAAACTTATTGGCAAACAAATATTCTCGCACATAAAAAAATCATCCCCAAATGGCGAGAGTAGATGTGCAGCACTATCATGGGTAGTGTTGCAGCTGATACCACATTATCTGTGATCCTACTAATATTGTAAAAGCGAAACTCTGTGTGTTTATGTTTGTTACCACTCAGCTCCATAACGACTGAATGGATTTTCATAAAATTTGGTATGTAAGTACTCTAGGTCCTGAAATAGGATCTAGGATACTTTTTATCTTGGAAAATTGTACCATTAGTGTGGAATAACAACAAAGCATAATTCGGCAACGGCTGGGAAAGTGAGCGAAATATTTTCTTCCTCTGGTATCAGAGTTTATCAGGCCACCCAAGGACCTCTGAAATGGCTTAAAGACTGATATCAATCGATAACAACCAGGACCGATTATTAAACGTGCCCTCCGAAGCCCGGAAGCGCTCAGGCGTTATGTCACTAAACAGTCACCCATCCAAATGTTTGCTACTGGGAACGTTGCTTAACTTTGGTGATCGATTAAGATCCCTCAGCCAAGCGCAAAGAGTAGAACCTAGGTACACTTTTTTCTAAAGCTACAACTTGATGAAACTCACGTTTTGATTTTCATACATATGTGTAACTACGCGATAATTGCACAGATACGCTCAAAAAACAATACTCTACTTCTTGGCTATCGGGTAAAAAATATTTCCTTCCTTTTGGGTTGCCATAATCAGTTAAAAACCTAAACTAACATATTATAATTATATAATTCTGTTTTCACATAAATGAATTGTCTTTTCCCAATTTATTTATTAGTGTATCACTTTAAAAGTAAATAGTAACCCGGCTAAGCCGGGCGGGTTCGCTAGTTGCTCATATAAAAGAGCCACCAGAAGCTGCTAATGCTGTTACACCCATAACAAAGTGAGCGGTAGTAGGGCGATGCCCAGCAAAGTGAGCGGTAGTAGGGCGATGCCCAGCAAAGTGAGCGGTAGTAGGGCGATGCCCAGCAAAGTGAGCGGTAGTAGGGCGATGCCCAGCAAAGTGAGCGGTAGTAGGGCGATGCCCAGCAAAGTGAGCGGTAGTAGGGCGATGCCCAGCAAAGTGAGCGGTAGTAGGGCGATGCCCAGCAAAGTGAGCGGTAGTAGGGCGATGCCCAGCAAAGTGAGCGGTAGTAGGGCGATGCCCAGCAAAGTACGTATAATCAGCGTGCACGTGGAATAAACTTCATTAGTAACTGGTAAGCCTCGGTGACGTATTCGACACGGGTACAAACAACTTTTATTTTAAGGAAAGGCGAATTGCTGAACTCTTGGGAGCAGGGTGGTAATTTCGTCGATTATGTTTGGGTAATATATAACATGAGGAATATACTCATACGCATCATGAAGACTCAGTACGACCCAGAATATCCACCAGAAGAGGACAACACTTTATCGTCCAAAAACGCTCAAACTGAACCGACAATGTGTCTTTCCATCATCCCAAAACAATACGATGTATTTTATCCTTGCTCTATTGCGTGTGATATTCAGAAGAAGATTCAAATCTCATTGTACCTTGTGCAGCCACCCACTTACACATCGACAACGACCAATTCCTTTGCAGTTTTTAGGCATGGTGCCATCCTGCCGAATTTTCATCACATTCTGAACTTCGATCAGAAAAGAGGGTTCAAGTTATGGATTAAGATATCAACACTGAGAATTGTGCTCAGGCCGGAAATGCTTTCGAGAATTATTTTACTTCAATTAATTATGAGCAGCTCAGTAAACTGAAAGAATTGCAGAAATTCGTCGGAATAGTGATATTTGTTTCATTTCGCTGTACATCACGCCCTATGCTCAATGGAAGACAGATACTCAATGACAGTTTAGCGTTGATGAAAATTATGTCATTCTTTGATATGTTTAACAGACCTTTGTTTGCATGTGTTGTGTTTGTCGATCTTTCAGAATCATACCTTTGTGAGTTTCATTGAAACTATAGGCATAAAAGCTTCCTTCACCTTCTCTGCGCCAGCTCTAACTACATAATTGATAGTCTGATTTAAAAAATTTAATGTTATGACGCGTAAGCAAGTATTTGCCTCTCAGTTGGCTGAAAGATTTTACACATCAGCTACTCATTACAAAATTCACGTTAGTTCGCTGACATTGAAATATTTATAACAGGTGTAGTGAATTATAAAATTAAGGTCAGGTATTCTTGCATTTTGTTTGCCTTCGACTCAAACTGAAAGCATACATCGGGCTGGAAGTTAATTTTGTGCATAAATTGAAGGGTCTTAAGTATTATATACTGCGGTTGCACATGCTCTGGGATTATCTGGAGTGACTGATGCAAAATTCAGAATATTTGAGAAAACAATATATTTTCAGTGCGCATGACAACACAGTGAAGGCCTACTCCGAATGCAATTCTAAATCCATACTTTCGTGGCATGGCGATAAGCACTTATTTAAGCCAGGAAACATTTATGCTCCTATACTCTATGCCATGAGGACATGTTCACATCACTCCCCGAATCAACCACCACCAGGAAGTTCGTAGACTGTCTTCCGCTTGCTACTCTTGTCAGTCTGCAAACATCACTACTGTACATTTCTCATATTAATGACATTTTTTTATACATTTACCAACTTTGTAGCTAGAAAATATTTGTATGTCTAAGAGAAAAATTTAGTGTAAATAAATAATGCAAACGAAGGAAACCTCTATTACTATAATATAAATATGGCAATCATTTATTGTAAAAAAAAAAACCGGGTGTTTTTTACTTTGCCGAAATATTACAAAGTCTTCACTAACAATTTATGGATATACAATATTTTAAATATTTTTTGGTAACCTGCAGGAGAGTCTTACTGGCACCGAAGGGGCAAGATGGACACCAAGTCTTCTTAACCTACCGTTCTGTAGATTGATTTTAAAAATATATTTTCGTATCTTACAAAATAATGAAAAAAAGTGAATAATAATACTAATAAAATTAAATTCTACGGATAAGAACGTAAAATTAGGGGAGTGAGGTAAGTGAAAATGCTCGAACATACATGAATAATGAGAGATATTTTGGCACAGCAAAATGAGTAGAATCCTATATCCATATTGGTAATTCTGGAGTTGAAGACAGTCTTCCCTCTGCAGGGACACGATACAGATATTACAAATAATAATAGTTAAGTCGGGTATAACTATTTAACACGTTCTAAGTTCTAACCCGGTTTAATATTTGTTTCTCCTCTAGAGAGAATTCTTATGTGGATATGCCTATAGGTGACAACAAATGGATGTTATGTGTAATAGTTAACAATACTCAATTATTTTCGCTTGTAAAAGCCTATTTTAAAAAAGGTTTTGACTATACAAATATATTTAATTATTGACAGCTAATTATTCAACAAACAAAATTGAAGCATTAACTCAGAANAAACCCGGTTTAATATTTGTTTCTCCTCTAGAGAGAATTCTTATGTGGATATGCCTATAGGTGACAACAAATGGATGTTATGTGTAATAGTTAACAATACTCAATTATTTTCGCTTGTAAAAGCCTATTTTAAAAGAGGTTTTGACTATACAAATATATTTAATTATTGACAGCTAATTATTCAACAAACAAAATTGAAGCATTAACTCAGAAAATATTTTTTGGCAAGTATTCTTACTATGCAGAAGAGATGCAATACTTTTGGGATAGATGGGATTACAAATTGCAAATATTGTCTTATTTGATTTAATAACGAATGTGGATAACTGTTGATAATGCATATTAAGATAATTCTTTACCTTACATAAATACACTAATTTCTAACAAATTTTCAAAATTCAACTTGTCCTTAGTGGTTTCAACTTAAGCAAGGTTAAATTTTGATATTCATATTATGTTATTATTTCGTGATACTTGTTTACATCAGAACAAAGTGTAATTAAGAGAATAATTTCAAAATTTTATATTCTACTCTTTTATTTGTAGTTTAGCCACAGCAACAAAGTCAGATAAGGTCAGGCGTTAAATCTAACAAGTATAACCTTCTATTTTTCACTTTTGCCATATCGTTAGCATGATAGTGATGAAGAACCTGGTCACTAGCTGCTCCTCGAAGAATCCAGCGTTGTGGATACGTCTCGTTCAGGTATCCGCGATCAGCTAGTGCCAATGGGGTGGCGCACCATAAAGTAAACATCAGACTGTTCTTTCACATTGACGTGTAGAATGCGAGCTCACTACACCCTCGCCACCTCAAACAGAAAGTGACGAACGCCTTCCAAACCGTAACACCGGACATGCTGACAAGAGAGTGAACGAGTTTGAATATCGCATAGATGTCGTTCGGGATGCTCATGGTGGTCACATTAAACATTTACGAATGTATGGTAAACAAACTTCACGGTTACACGGATTTGATGTGGCAATCAAGGTCGTAGGTGGTTTGGTTTTGATTTCATAGGCCTTTAAAGTTGGGGTATTCTTTTATACTCAACCTATAGTTTCAGTATTCTGTATAGAGCTGTGTTTTCATAACTTCATATATACAGTATATACAGTGCATATACAACACAACGTTAAGTACAATAATGTTACTATCATACACTAAGTTGAAAATGACTTCAAATATAAGCTACTGTACGATATTTCTCATACCGAAATTCAATTGTACGTTTGGTTGTAATGTAACAGGGCGTTTTTTAAACTTTATATTTCCAGTTATATGTAAAATTATTTTTAAGATATTGTTTACAAATTTTTAGAGTTGCTTTCATTTTCTTGTCCTTTTCTCATTAAAAAATGTATAAGTACCCCTCTGCAGGGCAACATAATTATTGGCGAAATAATTTCACTATACATGCTAAAAAAGAAATGAGATCAATGACATTTTGCCTAACGGTCAAACTTAGTGACCACAGCAAATCTGTTGAGCTATTTCTCAACGTGTATCCCAACTTTTATCATGTATACGAAGAAGATAGACACGAAGTGAAAGCAACACAACTGTTATTGAATTTACCTATATTATACTACGTAATTTGTAGCTGCCGTTATTCGGGACGGATTCCCTTTGCCATTTCAATGTTGTGCTTAAAGAATATGATAAATCTGTATCAGTGGTGAATCGTAGTATATTATAAATAAGATGATTTTGAGCATTTCTCAAAAAAAAAGTTTATGAATAAATAATAAAATTAAGAGTATTTTTTTCCAACATTGTTGTTTAAATAAAAATAATGTAAAATGGTCTAGGCCTACTGTTATCTCAGTAATAATACAGTGAGACACATTTTGCTTGATTTCGTTTCATAAGCGCGTGATGACCACAATAACTGGAACTTCTGGAAAAATAAGATTTGCAATTTAAGCATGAAAACATAATGCATTTTTCAGTTTTCTGTCAATAGCTCACTATTATACAACAACAGCAGGCATGTGTTGCCAAAATATAGTTGAAGAGCAGCACAATGGTTTTGGAATATGGACAGCTGACTTCGCCTCCACTGCGAATAGTAGCTGCTTCAACTGAGCGGAATGGAACCATGTGAAGTATCGAATTACAGAAGCCATTCACTGAGAAAAACGTTTTGTTCAATCAAACAATCTTGTTTGGTGCAACCAAATTGATTGTTTGTATAGTGGTAATGAAATAATGTTTTGTTGAAACCAAATTATTTTGCTGTTGTTAATTTTTGCCCCAAGGAAAGATTTGGTTTGTTCAACTGAATATTTGTTTGGCTCCACGTACATTAAACAGTTAATGTTAATATTAATGCATGAATTAGTTAACATTATATTGCACAGGGACATTTTTGGAGATGCATGAGAATTTCACAAATACCAAAATTAAAATATAAATACGAAAAAAGTAAAATATTACATTTTGAAACCTTTTTTTTAAAAACCAACAAAATTATTTCAAAATAGATTATGAGGTACACAAAATATATATGCTCTCTCAGGAGAAACATTTAGACATAAATATATATTCAGTTATTGCAGAGTAACGATGTATTCGTCAAGCAAGTTTCTCAATGTCAAGAAATTTATATTTATGTTTCTCTACTCTACAGATTTGTTATACAGGTTATGACGAATAACCCTGGTAGTGGACTTTTAGAAATGTGTTTCTTTCGACGCACTGACAATAACCCAGATGCTGCTGCTGCATGTATGTATAAACCAAATAGATGTACGTTATATAATATGTTGGAAGACTTTTGCTATTCATGAAAGTGTTATAAATCAGACTGAAGTTGTTTCTATTGCTCAATCTCCTATTTAATATTCACGTAAAAAGGTGAAATTGGAATTGGGTGATGAAATATGGTTGTTTCGTAAACTTGTTGGTACTACTGTTGACATTCATGTTTTGGGTCATGTACAACTTGTATAAAATGTATAATTATGTTTATTAAATGTTTCTTGTTATTTTAATTCATTCGTTAATAATGATCCCTTTGAATTTAATTATTTACTTACGGCAATAAAGGATTTAAAAAATTTTCTCTCATAGGAAATTAACAGTAAAGCAAATGAAGTCCATGCAAACGTTAATTTGTGATACTTTGTGGAACATTTACAAATAAATTTTGTCTGCAACGATTCTCTTAGTGTTTCCGACTTATTTTGCCAGTAAAAAAATATTTCTTGTCATTTATATATACTTTGCACTATATCTCTGAATTAAATTTAAGTGTAATTATTATAAACATCGACACTACCAATACTATTTGGACGCACTTGATAGAACTGGCATGTGACATTTGCATGCAACATACATAGCGTACTCGTTGCTTATAGCATCAACTATTACATTATTCCTGTATTTTATCATGTGTAACCACAGTAGCACTTCAGTATTTTTATAATAACGTTTGATGATGGAAGTTTTGCCACATGCTTGAATTCTGTACAATCGCAGGGTGGTTTGTAAGTAATCACACTCGTTCTTCGAACACCACCTACAAAAGTTAATAGTTCCATACCACACAGCTGTTCGGGAAGTTACGAGGTTTTCTCAAATTCCTGAATAAAGAAATACATTTCTCGAATGCAAGTATGGTAGAACACATTTGATTATTATATCTTAACATTTATTACAACACAAAAATTGCCTCACTCTGCTCATAGACCTGTAAGAAGGACAGTTAAAAAAACTGTTGTTTTGCTAAGAAGATTGCTAATGCATGGCGATTTTCTTTTACTCCATCTTCCTGGACGAAGGGTGGAATCTCAACTGAATTATGCAAGATGATATCATCTGGCAACCAACAGACTTCAGCATATGTCTGCCGTAGGCTAAGTAATTCCTGTGTGGAGCGACATTTTTTCCTAGCATGAAGTAAATACCCATTAGTGCGTGTTGTGGTAGGTCAGCAATGTTTTCAACATAGAATGTACATTTATAAACCTACCAGTGAACGATAAGTAATTTGCTTTTACTTTCCACGCAGACTTACTTATGATGCATCAAACGCTTTTCTACCAACAACACCAATTATATTAACTGTTAATTTTTTGGCAATTTTACTTTACAAATACACATTATAAAATAAAATGTATTTCTTATCATTCTCCGTGAGGGCCGAACTGCCGTCAAGGGGACAAGATGACTAAGTCTGCCTATGCAACCGATTTTGCTAAAGAATAATTTTACAATATTAATTTGTACAATATATTTTACTTTCAAGTAAATCAAATTGAAAATAACAATAAAAATATATATGTATTAAATGCAAATGAAAGAGGATGAAAATGGTTGGGACGAGGT
Source organism: Clitarchus hookeri (assembly GCA_002778355.1). Lineage (NCBI taxonomy): Eukaryota > Metazoa > Arthropoda > Insecta > Phasmatodea > Phasmatidae > Clitarchus > Clitarchus hookeri. The sequence goes on from NQII01000343.1 coordinate 464,283, forward strand.
GGGGAAATATAACAAACTTAACTGAATAAATGTAAGACTACGTGTCAAAGAATGGAGGGAGGGAAAACCGATATCCACATTGGTGGTTGATGAGGTAAAAACATGTTTTACTTCGGCAGTGACATGAGTAGAGTGGAGAGATTTGGTCGGCTGTTAACATCGAGGTCTTGAGAGCTGATGAGAGTGAAGTGAGGTGAGTGTGGGGCAGCGTCGGAATGCAGGAGTGGGGGAAACGGAAGGTGCCCGAGAAAACCCGCTGACCAGTGGCATCGTCCGACACGATTCCCATTTGCGAAGATCCGGAAGCAGCCATGCCGGGAATCGAACTCGGTTTGCCTTGGTGGGAGGGGAGTATTCTGACCACTACACCACCGTGGCCCCTAATGACATGAAATGAATCTGTACAGAGGTAAGTCATAATTATGCTGGCAGTACTAGTAAGACTGTTACTAGATAAACTAGTTAAGATTCGAATTTGATTAGGTGTTAGACATGATTTTATATAGGTGAAAAAAAATGGTTAATGAGTACACATGTAATTTCACGAAATAACTTAAGTGCATGAAAACCTGTTTCCAAAAACATTATAACCTTTGAGTGATTTTATTAGAAGTGACGAGTAAAAATAACTCAGATTCTCGTATTAATCGGATACACTTTACTCCGATTTTCAGCATCCCGAGCTTCCTATACAGAGTTTATTTGTTTGTGCAATTGAGTTTTCGCCTTAAATTCATCTTTAAACTAATCACAACATAGGATGTGTTGCCCCAATCATCCTACACCTAACCAGGACTGAGCCCCTGGGAAAAGGTATATCCATCAAACAATCTCTAAGCCAGAAAACCACCCGGTTGGTAGGGAAAGAGGGGCATTGATGAAATAGCAAACATGTAAAAGTCAAACAATCAAAGCAGAGCCAAATTATTTATTGGGGAAGGAGGTGAGGTTTGGGGACCAATCACTGTAAAAGACAATCACTTTGTTGGTGCGGGAGAGATCTATGGGCATGGTTATGCTATAGAAAACGAACTTAGGCCTCTCTTCCCCAAATACACACCGAAAAGAAACCGGCTCCTCCTACTTATATTTCCTGCTTTCAGTTTACAAAAATGGAAGTACTCACCATATCGAGAGCAATTCAAATAATTAATATTTTTATTTTATTAAACATCTTAATTTCTATTTCCATGTGGTGCAAACTCGATAAACTTCACAAAAACCTAACGGTTTTTTTATTACACTGCAAACAATGCATGCAATTGTTTGATGGAAACAAGAGAACAAATTTTGTGTACATAATCATATGAATGAATTTTGTTTTCTACAGATCACTAAAGAACGCCATGGGTAATTAATGGTGACACTGAACAATAATCTCCTTAAATATCGCGAAAGGAGAGAAGCAGCTATATATAACTTTATTAACAAAATCATATTTGGCTATTCCCCATCTATCCTAATACATTATTTCAACTACATTCACATTCTTATTAAATATAAAATAGTTCATCCATAAATTCTACTGTTAAAACATTTTGCTTAAACGTTTTACGTAGACTCATTACAATTAATTTTAAATCGCTGTAATAATCACATATAAATGGCATTGGGTATATGTTAATAAACACTTGTCTGTGTCAATTGACGTACAGTACATGCGACTTTGCTATTGCAGGATGTTCCTGTTGCCCAGGACTAGTCATGATAATTTTGGAGGTTAGATTAGTGAAAGAAAGGCAGATGTGAGAGGCTGATAATAGAATTTTTTAATAGACAAGACTGTAAGTTTCCCAAGGCACACGTGGTGCAATTAGGCATCAAACCTGAGACTCGTAGCCAAGGCCAGTCGAGCTTTAGTAACAGCTGTGTTTGTTTTGCATAAAATAATGCTGTGGTGGGTTTCAATGGAAACCTGGATCTTTAAACAACTGAACATGTTTTTACTAGTATGGGCCCATTGGACAACTGAGATTACCAAGGCTTGATTGCGATGAACTTTGAGAGCCAAAACAACTAGCAAAATTTTGCACTTAGTATCGTGTGAATAAAGACTGAACACAAGGGAAAAGATGCTAAATGTGCACGATGGAGGTCATTCGAAGTTGTCTGATGCATATGTATAGGATATGACACAGACACTGCTGGCTTTTCAGAACAAGTCCTTTGAGATACTGGAACAAGAAATGGACATCTTCAAAAGCACACTCTAAAATTTTGCAGAAGCCAGCAGTCTTCACGCAGCGTTACTGTTGCGCAGTGATTTAAACATACCGGTGCTTCAAAAAAGACGAAGACGGACTATTTATTGCAGCAGTGGAAGGAAACATTCGAAGAGCAACTGTACATGTAGCTGGCGAACATCTGCTGCAGATATTCGACAATGTGGATGAATTGAAGCGATTAAAATTGTTGTCATGCCAACTGCGGCCGCTTAAAGCACTTCATATATCATCATTCGGGCCTGCAGAGCATGGTGGACTGATCACTCATTTCTTCATCATTGTTAGTTTATTTCGCACGTTTGGCACAGAACAAAAGGGGGTGGGAGCAAATCGCGAGTGGGGTATGATTTATAAAACCTGAGGTATGGCACGATATTTATATTATACTGCATAATTTTTCTTCTAAAACTCAGATTTTTACTAAAAATCAGCGAACTATCGAATTATTGACCATTAGGCATACTATAATGGACACTAATAAATAACTAATAAACAATAATGGAGTTGAAGAGTTGGCAAAATCTTAACAATAGAATAAAACAGTTATTTACAATTTTTAATGCATATAGGGCACATTAATAAAGTAAGCTAAAAATTTCTTATACGTATTTAAAATGAAGTATTGTAATAAAATAAACCAAACATTTATTATAACGTACTAAAATGTTACAAATAATTTTATATCGGCATAAATTACTGCCTTTAATAATCCCGTAGTATTTATAAAAAAAACAACGGTGAGCCATTAATTCTGACTATATGACTATAAATTATATTTTTAATTCAGTTTTGTACAAAGGGATACATAGTAGGACACCCATAATACAAGTTCTAAATGGAATTATATAAACATACATTTTTCGAAATACGTATCATTCTTAAAGATAGCTACAATCTTCAAATATTATATCTCAAGAAAATTTGAAGTACTGAAAGTAGCAAGCAAAGGAATGCCGGTTTCTATTCTTAGCACTAGACGGTATAAAGTTATTTAAATGTTTTGTCTTCAATAAATTTTGCTGTCATCGCAGCACACAGCACATGTTATTGTGACTGATAAATGCTTATATCATGGCCATAACGAGTTCCTCGTTTTGTTATCTCACGATAGGGTCTGTTTTACTGGAAGACTGTATTGTTTAGCTTGGAATCTTATTTCCAAAATATATACGTCGCTAATTATTTTCCACTTGATTGCGAGTAGTCTAGTTCCTCAATTCAGAGTCTGTCATGAGTGAGTGAAGAGATTTGGGCGGCTCTTAACAGCGAGGTCTTGAGAGCCTATGAGGGTGATTGAGGCCAGTATGGAGCAGCGCCGGAATGAAAGGGTGGGGGAAACGGGAGATCCCTGAGAAAATCCGCTGACCAGCGGCATCGTCCGGCACAATTCCCACATGCGAAAATTCAGGAGTGACCCGGCCGTGATTTAATCCGGTTCGCCTTGGTGGCGAGCAGGCTAACCGCTCAACCACTGCGACCCCTAGTCTGTCATGAGATATTATCACGTTATCATACAAAACAAAACCATTCATTTCAGATGTATGACGTAATTCTTCTAAGGTAGTCATTTAGGCCGATATAAAAATTATATTTCATTTTTAGCGCGTACTAATAAAATCTTGGTTTTAAAAACGTTTTTATTTAATATTATTTTATACTTTTATGTTTCTATGATAATAAATTGTCAACAATTACGTATTTATTTAGTGTACGTGTCGCGGACGGTATGGAAAACTCCTATCTCTAGCTGCTTCCCTACACCATGTTATATCCTTACTGGAGCCTGCGTAAGTTGGTATTGTACCTACATTCACTGCTCACTAAAAGGTAATTACTACATGACGCCTACATATACCGCTGAATACGCATTTACCGCAATTCATAACAAACGAACATGTCTGAGCTGCATAAGAAAATATATTTGCATGCCTTTCCGATGTCTTCATACGCCTCCTCCACACTGGTAAGACCTATATGGGCAATGGCTTTTAGAGCTGATGTAATTTAACTATTTTCCTGTTTACTGAAAATCAATGTCAACCGTTCTTAGTTCCTTCTCCGCAAGTTTATTTTAATATGATATTGATAATTTATTAGTGTTTCGTCGATACCATTTATTATCGCAATGATCCGGTATACTTCTTCTATACTAGCCATTGTTGTGTCCTTACCCTTCACGCAGAAAGTTATTAAGACTGTATATAAACTCTACGTCGATTGTACGCCCGTGAATGGTAGATATTCCACGCTGGACCTTAATACATTAAAATTTTTTTGTTCAAAAGGTTTTTTTTTTATATTTTATGTAATTCGCAGTCACTTAGGGGCATTAAAAATACTGCACTGTAATGTGTAATTGCTTGCAATTTGAGTGTCTAGCTAGTGCCCGCATGTGTAATTGCTGGCAATTTGAGTGTCTAGCTAGTGCCTGCATGTGTAATTGCTTGCAATTTGAGTGTCTAGCTAGTGCCTGCATGTGTAATTGCTTGCAATTTGAGTGTCTTATCTAGTGACTGCATTTGTAATTGCTTGCAATTTACCGCAGCCGTTCTGAGTTTTGTATCAATATAAATGCCTGTGCGTGATTGGCAGGCCGAAAATTGGCATTAAATCTTTTTCAAAGCCATCTAATGTGTGAAGAACGTGTCCTGGTCAACAAGACCAACATTTTTCTAATATGTGTGTTGTATAAGGAACGATAGCGATGCAAGTAGCGTTATTCCAAAAATTGCAATGGATTGTTGTCGCTATGTCATGAGTTCAGCAAACTGCTCTATTTGGCAGTAGTAACAAAATAAACAGCTTGGGATTCTGCATAGCTTACTATGTCACAGAATATGAGAGGATTAGAATTTTAAGCAGTGAATAAAATATTGCAACTGACACCAACAGCATATAATGCACAATTAAATGGGCGCGTGTTCATTATAGAACCTTATTTATAGACTTACATAATCGTGCTGAAATTATGCTGAAGAGAACTTATCTCCAAATAGGTATTGATGATATCTTTTCGGTGTGCAGATGGTTTATTGTTGTCATTTGGTCGGTACACGTATTGTAAATTCTTGGGATATTGACATAATTGTCACCATATAGTAGATATGGACGGTAGATAGTAGGTTTTGCCATTATATTGTCAGTATGAGAGATATAGTGTATACATGCAGGGTATAAAGTTAGCAAATTCGGGTTATGATCGATATAGCTAGTTTGTATGGTATATGATCACCATGGTCGGAATATATGGTGTGTGGCCAGTGGCCATCTATGGAATGTATATTTTCTTTATTACCTATGGATGGTAAATGAATGACATGCTGTAGGTATACGCCATTCACTGTTACTTCAAACTTTTCTGAAGCCCTGCTAAAGTTCTACTTTTTCTTACCGATTACGTATCCTTCCACTACATGTAAACTATAACACTGCCGTGTGACTACGTTTTAACTTTCAAATGCTTGTTTGCTGTTTTCAGATATATTTCAAAAGTCATTTCATACGAATGTTCACAATTTAGGTCTTTTATCATATTTTGGCCAGTTTTATGACTTTTTAACAACGTCTTTGTTGACGATAGTTCTTACGGTTAATATTTTACATTGTTAACATATTTGTTATACACGACATAGCACATTACACATAATACACGTTTATATTTTGCCGCGACTGTGTTTAACCCTGTTATAACTGTGGGGGAAAGAACTGTAGTATTTAACCTCCTGTTATTGATATGTGTTGGGTTATTTCGTTTAAAGGACCACCTCAGTTTGGAATAAAAACTAAAACGAGGGAACAAGCACTCCAATGAAACGACACAGTAAATTCCAGCACGCAACTCGTGTCGCTTATTTTTTGTACGTACCAACGACAAACTTAAAAGATAGTGACGAACATACACACAAAAGGACTTCCGTAACTTTTATTCCTCTCATATTTATATGCTTTGATAATTCCTGTTTTATAGGTTTATTTTATTATTTATATACATTTATCTGTCTGGGCTTACTCTATTGTTGGGGTTGTGGCAACAATTCAAATCACATAAACGTAAGCACAATACACAATTGTGTTTCAAACACCTAGGGAAAGGTTACAATTTTGTGATAAACAGACATGACTTACATAGAATTAATTTCTTCTTAAAAACTGTTCACGGTTAAAACGTATAAATTTCACACGTCCTATATTTGCCAACACACACACACACACACACACACACACACACACACTGCTCCAACGTAACGTAATGGCAACAAAACTCTTTCACTCCCACCGTGGTCACGACGCACTTTACAGTATATACAATTCCTGCCATGAAAAAACATATGTATCACATCATCATAACTTGCCTAGGAAGGTTTAAAAATCACAACGAGTACGAACTTGACGCTTCGATCAGAAACACGCCATTTCATGTAGGCGTCGCCAGTCGCTACTTCTGCCAACTTCGGATTTGTAACCGTCCTGCCATTACGTCTAAATATATCACAATAAGAATTCAAAAATAAAATCTCGTTTCAGTTGTAAATTCCAAATTCCAAAATCTTTATTTTCTCTGCAACAACCATAAAATATGTTAAAATTGAAAACATGTATAATTTTCCTGCTACTAAAGTCGGCGCGAAACTTCCTGAGAAAGAGAAAGATATAGAGAGAATGAGAGAGAGCGACAAGCTCCGCTTTACCTATTAAATTTTCTTCGTCGGACGAAAAAAAAACACATATCAGTAGGGCATACGCAAGGTAATTTGCGCTGATATTATTAACTGTAACAATGAAATACGCTTCCTTCAGTGCTACCTAAAAATTCAAATATATATAAATAGACAACGTTTAATTTACAAATAGTATACCAAAAAACTAGTTAGAAAAAAAAAATTATGAACTATTTCTTACTAGCCGTTTCCAACACATTGCTGCTCTAACTGTTTTTAATTCGTATTTAATACGATATAATTATTACATTATAGATTATGCTAAGTTAAAGTTTCAGTTATTCAAGATTACAGCTATTAAAAGTTATTCACAGTGTTATATATTTGTGGTATACAAGTTATTGAAAAAACAATATTATATGTTACACCTAGTACTGATAACCACTTCCGGGAGAACTTCCGGAGCAGGATGGCACGTCCCACTTGCAAATGACGTTCAAGGTCAAACCTGTTTTCGGATGTGTGAAAGGGATCTGGAGTGGGGAAATGAAACAACGTATTATGGAAACATTTTTATTAGGCACCATATACATACTTTACATGACTTAATACATGAACATCACCATTCGTTCCAACCAACTTTCTGAACAACCAAATCGCATCTCCCAGCTCAAACTTAAGGCTACGTCAAGAATACAAAACTGGAGGAGAAATACTAATAACAGAATTGTAAGTAGCAACAATCTCGTTAGTAGCAAAAGTCTTCCAACATATAATGTCTCTTGAATCTATTTGACTCAGATAATTAACACTAGTCACTGTGCTGTTGTGTGGATGCCTGAAAACGCAAACCTCCAAAATACCAAATCCAATGGTTGCTAGAGGTGGTATTTTAGGCATAATTCCAAAACTCGCCATGTCCACTTATTTTGTATTCTCAGCAAACACGGAAAACTTTTTTCAGTTCGCCCATAATATACCAGAAGCATACATTGTTTGGGTCTGTGAAGATTATATCGCTATTGGGTCTACACGTATCTTATGCAAGTAAATTTACGGAGGTATGTGAAAATTTAGAAATAAATAATGGAGCTAGCTAGTTTGGGAATGTTAGACGGAGACAACAAGTGGAAATGTATAGAAGGCGAGTTTTGGAGTTATAGTTCAAGATACGATAAACTTAGAATCTTCTTTAGGAATCGTACTCCAGTTGCAGGAAAATTGCAAAGTGCATACTATCAGGTTGACGAGTCGTATACGGACATAATATGTTATTTGGAAAAACCTAATTATGAGCATAGCAGCACTTTTACTACAGATACAGATAATGAACTTTTGTAGTAATTTAGACGTCATTTGTGACACTACGCTGAAAGATCATCTTTCAGCTACCGAAATAGTTTATTTGCAGAGTGTTTGTTTAATTATAACTATATTTTGTTCACTCAACTTATTTGCTCTTTCTTCATACATCTGCATTCGTTTCCTTGAACAAAATGAAGTAATAAAAATAATTTGTTGAGCCTACCATTCATTTGGTTGCTGCGAAATCATGTACAGTAATTTTACAAGTACTTTCAACTAATCTGCTTGGTCTGCTTGCTTGCCGTAAACATAAATATTGTTGCAAATTTCTCAAAAATAATTTGGCTGAACCAGGTACGTTAAGGGATTGAGGTCTTAATTAAATAAAAGATTTAATTTTACATAATGTCCTCATGTAACGTATCAATAACTGCAAACGGAATTCTATCGACCCAACATCTCGCAATACATTGTATCATTTGCTGTTTACAATTTATGAATTCATCAATCAATACAATTTATAATTACCTTAAAGGAATTTATGTAAATAAATAATGAAAAATCAGTCCCAATATATAGTGTATCAAAACCGATTCTATTATATTATAAATTATGTCCATATTTGACAGTTCTACTATTTACAATCGAATCCGTATCACATGTTCAATCAGTCCCATCTCTGTGCAGTCCAGATCCCACCAGTCCGCAAAGTGCTAGAGTTTTCCGAGCGCCCTCATATACTAGCCTTCACTCGTCGGTTTTCACGCCCTCTCGTCCATTCACACCACGAACACCTCGTCCGCCGTCGTCTCGCAATCTCCCGTCGTCGTCCGTCCCTCGCCGCACTCGACTTCGTCCACTGCACTTAGCCAGATGGCCTCCACAAGAGACTGCGGACCATCGGACAGCTGCAATATTTACTGCATATGGTCGTAGGCCATAGCCCAGAAATTTTTCTCTAAATGCTGCGGTGCGCCGAAGGTCCTTGTTCCCAGAATATTCTTGCGCATTCTCTAAACTCCTCGTCTTCTCTAGCAGGGTATTGAGGGGCTGTGGCGCCGACCAGGTTGCCGCTGTCAATCATTTCCCTGTCTGCTTCCCGGAGGAGCAACGGGGCACCGAGCTGGCCTGCCCTGGGGTTGGGGACTGCGCATGGAGCTTGCGTCTAGTGCGATCGTCAGCAGGTAACATTATCATCGTAGAGTCAAATGAATATTTCGTTTGGAATGAATAAGAATTTGGTTAACTGGAACTGTCTGATATATCTAATACTACAGAATTTGTGGCGGCAACATCATCAGCTTCGTCCAGTACCAATATATATTTAGTTGGCTGTAAGATAATCCGGTAATTTTATTGTTTTGGTTTGAATTCACAGTTAGAGAGTTTTTTTTCATAATTTCTATTAAAATAGACTATTAGCACGACTTAGCGTGCAACACGGCGAAATGACCATCCTACTTCTCACAGCACTATGATGCGACCACTCTAACGCGTCCAACTGTTCGAAGTGCTGTCAAACTCACCTTCGAGGCACACTGCACTTTGAAGGGGTGCTACCGACACATCAGTAAGAGACAAAATGGAAAGCAAATACAGCAGGACGATATTTTATAGTCTGGCAGATACAGCGATAAGGCCCGCCCTTGCTGACGTCACTTGCGCAGCCCAATATGAGACGTGAATAATCTGCATGCCTCACATTGCCAAACCTACTCACCATGTTTCATTCCAGTAGGTTGCTTCCTTGTGGGTGCAACTACTTTTTTGTCGATGAGTGTAGGTGAAATAATGAAAGTAATGTACAATTTCCATGTATGTTTGACTGTTGGAAAGGGCAATAACAATCAGCTGTAACGTCACACTAGGTGTAAGGAAACACGAGAGCATCGACAAGTGGTGGGATTTGGTTAGCACACCACAATCCTAACCAATATTTTAATTGCGAAAATGTGTTTGTTTGTTTGTTTGCCTTTCTTTCACATCGCAACGGAGTAACGTATTGACGTGATTTTTTGTACAGAGATAGTTGGAGGGCCGGGAAGTGACATAGGCTACATTTTATCCGGAGAAAATATCTCATTCCATTGGGGAAATTCTTATTGGAAAATGAAAAAGTACCCAAACAGAATAACAATGCAACGTCGCAACGTTTCTTGCACAGAAACAGTTGGAGGGCTGAAAGCTATTATTGGCTACTTTTTATCGCGAGAAAATATCTCAAAAAATTTACAAACGATAATAGTAAATCAAGTTGGAAAAAAGTTTGCCACCAGCGCGCTCTCTTGCTATACGCTCTCTAAACCGTTAAAGATGGAACAATATAATTAAATAAAGAATTGTGTATAGTAAAAAGACCCAAAAAAAACTCCGTGGTAGCATATATCGATCTATAACATAGAAATACTAATAAGTGTTTTTACCATTTAATTCACTGAGACGTTGAGTTTCATAACATGTATAGAGTATAAAAGATTAACAATAATAAAAATTCAACTTAATATTTTAAAAAAACCTAAACAATAATTCTGTAGCCCACGTGAGCCGAGTCGCGGGCACAGCTAATATACAGGGAGCGGCAGAAATAACTCCCGAATGTGAAAGACTAATAAAGAATACACAAACTTTTCTAGTCAAAAGTTTATTATACAATCTAAAATAATTATGTTTGCCATTTAGTTTGAATTAATTGTTTTAATTTTCACTTAATTTTTAAACATACCTTTTTTTAATTTTTACTTAATCTTTAAACATAATTTTTCTTTTTCACTTAATGTTTATACATAATTTGTTTTTAATTTTCACTTAATATTTAACAATAATCTCTTTTTAACTGTCACTTAATTTTTAAACATAATCTTGTTTTAATAGTTACTTAATTTTTAAACATAATNATAATCTCTTTTTAACTGTCACTTAATTTTTAAACATAATCTTGTTTTAATAGTTACTTAATTTTTAAACATAATCTCACTCAAATGTCGACCGTTACTGTCTATACATGTCTGAAGCCTCACTCTGAAATTACGCATTACTCTCCTCGTCATCTCTTGTGGAATTTCCGTGATTTCGTGTCGGATAGCAGCTTTGAGTTCATCGATTGTCATCGGTTTGTTTTTGTAGACTCTACTCTTCAGGTAGCCCCAGAGAAAGAAGTCATAGGCGGTAAGATCGGGTGAACGAGCTGGCCACGGGATGTCGTCTCGCAGTGAGATTAAACGCCCTGGAAACATTTGTCTTAGGACTGCCGTAGATTCTCTTGCTGTGTGAGCGGTGGCACCATCCTGTTGAAACCATACAGCAGGATTTCCACGTTCATTCAGTTTCGGCTCCAGGAAGTTGTGTAGCATCTCTACGTAACGATGAGATGTTACTGTAACTGTTCGTCCTTCCTCCTCAACAAAATACGGGCCTATTATTCCAAAGTCTGCTACAGCACACCAAACAGTGACACGTTGGCTATGGAGAGGCCGCTCATGAAGTTGCCGAGGATTATTTTCTGCCCAATATCGAAAATTCTGTTTGTTGACGAATCCTGATAAATGAAAATGTGCTTCGTCACTTGAGAGCACAACTGCGTCTGTTGGAACGTTTTCCAGGATAGCCTGACAAGATGCAATACGGTTGGCCCAATCACGTTCACTAAGTTCCTGCACAACCATGATTTTGTACGGATGAAAGTGGAGGTCTTGGTGTAAAATTCTTCTCACACTACGATCAGATATTCCCAAGCTGGCAGCGTGCCTACGGGCTGGACGTCTTGGAGATTTGGTAACTGCTTGTTGGAGTAATTGAACGTTCTGTGGAGTTCGAGCGCTGCGAGGTCTACCTGGAGGTGCATTTTTTAAAGCCGAACCTGTGACTCTAAAATTTTTAACCCACAATAGAACGGTTTTCCTGTCAGGGACTGTACCGTGCCGACCTATTCCGAAGCGCGTACGAAATAATCGCTGCGTTGTGATTACAGAATCGCCATTTTTACAATAGGTTTCAAGGACGAACGCACAATGTTCACCGCTCCATGCCATGGTGGCGACTGAAATGGCAGCAGTGGTGCTGCACTATGACACAACCCCGGGTCGCATACCACCACTAGCGCCGAGCCCATGGCGGTGGCAAACTAGGGAGTTATTTCTGCCGCTCCCTGTATTATAAAAGTATGTCCCTGGCGCGCGTCTGTCTGTATGACTGCGCTAATCTCGAGAACTACTGAACGAATTTGGATTCGATTTATACTGTTATGATCTGCATTTATCGAGGAAGGTTTGTGTGTATCAAATATTGCTCTAGTACTTCTACNTTTGTGTGTATCAAATATTGCTCTAGTACTTCTACGAGCTGAGCATTAACTGTATTAGTGTATCAAGTCGGGAATAACGTTTGCCGCCAGAGTGCTCTAATGGAATACGACACCTAATCCTTTAGAGATATAACAATATCATGTACGAAAGAATTATGGAAAATTAAATGGTATACAAAAAATTCTGTGGTAATATATATATCTTTAATAGATAATAAGTGATAAACGTATTAATATTTTAAATTATGCAGTAAAAAGAAACGTTAAACTCACTGTCTTTTTTTACCATAAAGATAGTAATCTTTATCAAAATAAATAAATTAATTATTTTAACTGTTTAAAATAGATAAAAAAATGTCCTTTGCAGCATACAATTTGGCCCAACGTAACAATACAAGCACTAAAAAAAACATGAGGGTGCTTACGTCTTCAGAAGATAACAGCATGTTTGCTGACATGCTACTGAAAGTCGGAAATGGAGAGCTTCGGATGGATTGTGGAAAAATGTATCTCAATAGTGGTATATGTATTTAAGTCACCGACCACCAACAATTGATAGATAACGTATACAATGAAATACACGACCTTTCAAATAAGACACTATCGTGGTTAAAAAAAAAGCGCGATATCATCACCTTCGAATGAACAAGTCGAAATAAATGCATTTGTGCTCGCAAAATGCAATGCGCAAACACCAGTTTATTACTCAGTAGATACAGTACTCGACAGTGGAGAAGCTGTGTACTATCACACAGAATTTCTTAATTGATTGAATCGTTCTGGCATGCCACCACACAAATTTTTTTTTAAAGTTGGAGCTCCCATAATTTTATTGCGAAATATAAATTCACCGAAATTATGCAACGGGACACTATTACAAATAAAAGGTTTAACAAGTTATCTCATTGAAGGTACTATTATAACTGGCTGCGGTACTGGAGAAACTGTTTTAATACCTAGAATACCAATAATTCCCTCTTGTTTGCCTTTTAATTTTAAGAGAGTCAAATTTCCAATTACAGTTTGTTTTGGTATGACCATAAATATGGCACAGGGTCAAACATATAATGTAGCTGGAGTAGATTTGAGTGGAGCATGCTTTTTACGCGGACACTATAAGTAGCCCTTTCGCGTGTCACGTCAATCAGAAATCTTTTTGTGCTGGCGGTTGGAGGCAAAACAATTAATGTTGTATAGAAAGAAATTTTCTAAACCATGATCATATAATAATGTTATATTATAGATGTATGAATGCGGATAAAGCGAAGGAGGTAGGTATCTCAGGATCGTGGTAAATGGAGGTCCATAATCATAATCTCTTCTTACCCCCCTGGGAGACAGGCGTAACGTGTATGTATGTATGTATGTAATATATGATAGTAGTTTACTAATTTACTATCATATAATATTGTAATTGTCTTTTCCTAATTTATTTATTTGTGTGTCGCTGTAAAAACTAAATTGTACCCGGGCGACGTTGGGCCGGGTCGCTAACAATCTATAAACCTTACCGGTGGGAAGCGGGAAGAGATGGCCAACTGAAAGAAATAACAGGTTTATAAAACGGAAAATATAAACATTTTAAACATTTTAAAACGTTTGTCTTGTTTAGTTCTTCCAAAAATGGAGAAGAATGATAATTTGAAAAGTGTGACAAGCAATTAAACTGGTTTCGTATTTCGCATTAGCTATCAAGTGCAAAATATATATGCTTTTGAAATTGGTGTTTCACCACGAAACTCTTATACGCGCGTCCTATGTGCTTATCTTCGAAAAGAACACAGATTAAATGGAGGTCTGTCGAGTGATTTAAAGACGTTACGCACGTTTGAAACACAATTGCAGAGGCCAACCTCTTGTGGCGCAGTCGGTAGGTGCGCCACCGGTCTGCGGTGCGGGAGCTTCTGGGTTCGAATCCCTGATAATGCATTAGTATAAGGTAAAGTTAGGTCTTAAATAAGTTCGTAAGCCATTCCCGGAGAAGCCTCCAGGCTTTACACGGGGGACGTCAATATTCTCTTTACAACACAATTTCAGAACACTCCAGCGTATTTTATCTTTGAATTTTTAATGGCCATGGTGAGTTCATGAAATGTTGTTATGATTGGACTGTGCCCCTTTGTCGACCATAAAACTTAATAAAATTAAAATCGCACTCACACAGTTTACTGTGATTGTTCAGAGAGTCCGGTGTCTCACCTGAAAAAGGGGACAAATTCCAGGCCCCGAAACGTCATGAAGACTTGTTTATATCTGTGTGAAATTTGTCATCGTTTTGTGTCCTCTCTCTAAGTTGGTTTATTTACTGTGTTCTATAATCATTTTTGTGGTTCCTGTGTTATTCGCAGTGTTGAGAATTATTTGGGTTCGTATCTGAAAAGGAATATATTTTTCTGACTTGTGTTAATTTGTAGTTTTTGTCCTATTGTGCGTGTGTGTGTTTATTGTTCAACTGTTTCCACAAAAAAATTAAAATTTTCGCTCTCTCTTCACTTGTGTCGAGTTTTCGTTTTTGTAATCGTGATGTCTTTTCTTTTGGTTTACTTTTGTTGTCTGTCCTGTTCTGCAATAAGAAGTTATTTTGTCAGTCTTTTTGTAGTTTTAATAATGTATATATGATTTGTATTGGCAAGGAAACATATTTTTGTAACTATCTGTCTGTGGAGTTGTAAAAGTTTTTTTTTTCC
>NQII01000343.1:488894-496394 GCA_002778355.1 Clitarchus hookeri
CGTGCGGTACAGCTCAATGACACGAATAACATCAACGTATGAGAGTAACGTCCAGTGCAGAACTGAACCCGACTGTTAAGGACACAAAGAAAGGAAGGCACTAGCATTGAATGTATATACTGGAAAAGTATTTTAAAAAACATATTTATTTTATGCATTGTTGAACTAAATGAATATTTTGGAATTGGAAATGGAAACTCTAGTTCAGTTTTTCACCAACTCTTTTCTTAGATTTGGAAGGGTTTCCTGTGATTAATGGTTATAAAGGTGTCATGTCTGGAATCTAGGTCTGTTGCAATCAAACGATTACTTTCCTTGTCATAGACTATTCGAGGCTAATTAAGTATTTCTGAAAGCCGTGCTTGCGGTTTCATTTTCTGCTTTAGTAGTATCCTTCCACCATATCTAACACTGAAATGGTCACTCACCCGATTACTCTATTTAAGGGGCCGCATACTTGTAGCCTTTTAGAGTGATCGAGGCCCAGAACAAGCTAACGATAAGGGCGAGACTGGCACGCCTACCTTACACTTGCGCGCAAGGCGCTGAACTAACGTGCCGTGTTTCCCACATGCTGCGTGTACCGGTGGTACTTTAAGCGGTTACCCTGTCATTTTATTGCCGGATAGCCTAAAGCAAAGTTCAATGCAGGTCCCTAAGACTGTTTCACATGTTTCCAACCAGTATATTATGAAATAATGCAGTGTGGAAAAGTCGTTTAAGATGTTGGAGGGCTCGGAAATAGTATTTATAATGTGCACGATATATCTAGAGTAGTATTCGTACTTCGTCTGAAGTGTGTTTTCTTTTTCGCACATCGGTATGATCTGGACATGTTCAATGGTTTCGTAAAAAAAAAACAACGGGGATTTAAAATTCTCCGAATCGCAGTTTAAGCGGCAAGAAGGCGGCGCTCTTAAGCGTCAATCAAAATAACGAGTATAAATTCGACATTACAATAACCGTGGATATGTTGCCAATAGTCTCCCTGTTTCACATATGCGCCGATGATGGCGAACAGAATGTGCCGCAAACTAGGACATCCGATCATAATACCGTTCTCGTTTCCTGTATGAGCCACGCCGGAAATTTGAGCTCACGCCGAAATTTCTGCCCGTGGAAAGAGCTTCGTCGATATTTCCCAGAGGTCAGTTGAATCACACATCTTATGCCACTAATTTATTTGATAATCAAAGGTAATAAAAAGGTTGTAATAGTATTAAATAGTTCAATACTTGTAAAGTAATTTATTTTTACTGAAATACATTAAGATGAATGCAAGTTTTATTCATCATTAGCATATCTACCCGGCGTTTCTTGGATATAACAGAGCATTTAAAGATACGCGATCCCGGTTTAGGGGTTTCGGACCTAATAAGGGCCCGGAGATTCACAAACTGGTTTTAGATGTTTCTGATCCAAAAAAGTGGTCGGAGCCAATTCTGGCATACAGAGTATTATATGTTTGGAGCTGTAGGGCTTCCCTGCCACTTTTTGTACAGATCCGTCAAACGGTGTATAACTGCCAAATTTGCTTAAGATCTGTCGAACGGTGTAGAATTGTATAAGGAACAAGCATGCAGATATACAAACTCTGACTTGTGTTGTGAGGTTTGGGAGGTCTTGAGAGCCGATGAGGGTGAAATGAGGTGAGAATGTAGCAGCGCTGGATTGAAGGAGCAGGGGAAACGAGAGATTCCCGATAAAATCAGCTGACCAGCGGCATCGTCCGGCACGATTCCCACTTGCGAAAATCCCGAGTGGCGCGGCCGGGGATTGAGCCCGGTTCGCCTTGACGGGAGGCGAGAAGTCTAACTGCTCAGCCACCACCCTTTGGCTCGTGTATGTGTGTACATACATACACATATATAGGATGATTCACGAGGAGTTACCGCAACACACAGGGCTTATGCCTTACATCATTTGGAGCAAAATATGTCTTATAAATGTGGGTCCTATTCCCAATATTTATAGAGTAATTCGACAAATTTCAAATGCCTATATTATTGCGTATAGGGATGGATGAAGGATATTGTTTACCGAACGACTGCACAAACAGGTGAGGAACTACTTGCGCGTGTCATGCATGCCGCTACAGAAATCAAAGAGAGTTGTGTGCTGCTACGCAGAGCAACACGTGTGGTTCATAAGCGTGTGGCCAATTGTATGGAAGTTCCTAGACGGAAACATTTTTGAACATCTTTTGTAAGCTTGTTAGGCGCAATTGTGATGCTCAACTGTAAACAATATAGTCAGATATAAATGTACTTGCTTCTGAAAGGGTTATTATTTTATTCGTAATTTTTCAAATGTTTTGAATTACTCTGTAAATATTAGGAATAGGACCCACATCTACATTATATATTTTGCTCCAAATTATGTAAAAAATAAGCCCTGTGTGTGGCGGTAACTCCTCGTGAATAATCTTGTGTGTATATTTATATAGAGGAGAGGCGGGTAGCCCCGGCCCCATAAATAAAACTTATGACATTTTGAAAATCAACCGAATAAAAATCTTAATTTTTATACTAGAATGGAAATACAACATATCTCTCACAAATATAATTAAGAAACAATCTGATAGGTTCATTATCCGAGCTTATATCAATTCTTAAAATCAGGCTTAAATTTTCAGTGGATACATTTTATGAGGGTAGCCCCGGACATAGATTTAATGGTGAACAAACCTTTTTTGGCCTTTTATACAACACAAAAGTACACAAAAGAGCCAAAAAAACTGGTACACCTGCTTAATATCATGTAGGGCCCTCCCGAGCACGCAGAATTCCCGCAAGACGACGTGGCATGGACTCGACTAATGTCTGAAGGTATGGAGGAGGCTATTCACATCATGAATCCTGCAGGGCAGTCCACAAATCCGATCTGCGCCAATTTGGGAAAAGGTGTCACGTCTGTCACGTGTAATGATTCTCGCCAGTCGTCGTTTGTCCCGTTCTTTTACGATATTTTTCCGGCCGCAGCGATGTCGAAGATGTGATGTTTTACCGGATTCCCAATATTCTCGGTACACTCGTGAAATGGTCTTACGCGAACATCCAAATGTTATCGCTACCTCTGAGATGCCTATGTCCCATCTCTCATGCGCCGACTATAACACCTACGTTCAAACTCACTTAAATCTTGATAACCGGCCATTGTAGCAGCAGTAACCGATATAGCTGCCGACCGCATCGCGTTACTCTGATTGGTTTCATACCTCTGTTATTTGCATACGCACACCTATACCAGTTTTTTTTTTTTTTGGCTCTTCAGTGTAGTATTCCTCCAAAGGGTCCATGTCCACACACGCTTCGTGCGCCCAGTCTTCGCATTTATGACACTGGATCCAGTCTTCTTGGAACGTTTCTCCACAGATGATGCATTCTGTATCCTGGTCTCTTTGTTGCTGAACCAAACTTTAAATGTTTTTCTTTATTTTCATTTTATTAACTGCCGCCTTGTTTTTATTGGCTGCAGCCTTTTTCTCTGCCATCTCGTTTTTGAACGGTGAAGGTGTCAGAATCTCACTCCTTTGTGTTTTTCGGAAACGCACTGCAAGACGTTTCTTAGAAGCATCAGGAAAAGGGCTCAATTGTTTGAGCCATTAGTTTGCTCTTGGCACCTTATATCTCTCAACTGCTTCTCTCACAGATGTCGTTTTTTCCTGGACAAAAAGCATAGCCTGTTTAATTTTATTTTTATCCCAATTTCCTCTGTGTGTAATTCTTCCCTTGGCTTTTGGCAATTTTGAAGTGATTCTGCAAAAGACAACAATATTTTACACATTTTCTTTAACATAACAATAAAATAGCTAAACATTTCTCGATCCAAAAATGTCCGGGGTTATCTGACAACGTGTCCGGTGGTACCCGACCGCCACATTCTATGTTTTTATTTAATATCAACAATATCAATAAAGTTAACCTAAATTATTAACCTAACTTATACACGTGAATCAATGTCTTAAAGGATAATAAATAAATCATGGTGAAGTACTTACATTTTATAAACAATAAATGAGTTCAAAATGTAAACGGCTCACATTACAATATAGGCACAGGTAAATGAATGGTTGTAACGTGTTGTTCGCTCGGCGGTCGCGTCCGGGTTGATTCGATTATACGGCTTAATGGCACTGCGGTCGTTGTGGCGTGTTATTTGTTTACCTATTTTCGCGGGATTGTTTGAAACTAACACTGGACGCGGATACCCACCGGCCGGGTCTACCCGACTCTCTCCTATATATATACATGTAGTTTGTAAAAAACGATAGGTAGCACTAAACCGAAAATAATTTTTTTAAGTATGAAACAAAATTAGATTCTCTGGAAAATCATTCAGTAAAAATTCGTAGCAAAATGTGGAATTAATAAAAAAGAATAGAAAAGTGACAGAGTTTGTTTTGTTTCCCATCACTTATTTTGGAATCTTGGTATTGT
The DNA here is from genome assembly GCA_002778355.1 of Clitarchus hookeri. Lineage (NCBI taxonomy): Eukaryota > Metazoa > Arthropoda > Insecta > Phasmatodea > Phasmatidae > Clitarchus > Clitarchus hookeri. The sequence goes on from NQII01000343.1 coordinate 493,334, forward strand.
AAAAAATTAACGAAACGGCGTGGTCGTAAACAGCCTGCGACCAAACAGCAAAATGGTAACCCAGAAAAATATGCTTTTAAGAACAACCAGAGGTTCTGTCTGTTCAGCGTTTTCGGCGTCAATGTGTATCAAGCGTAAAGCGTAAGGATACGGAAGTGATTCTCCTACGCAACTGCCAACATATCGAGCAGTTAAGTCAGCGTTTCCTTTAAAATACGTGGAGTTCCGGCAGCGTTTTTCAAAACATTGGTTTCAAAAGTGATTTGTTAATCGCAAACCAGCTATATCGATTGTTTCAGTAGCAACTTTTAAGGATTTATTATTTTATTTTAAAAAAATTGTATTACAAATTTAAAAAAAACATAAGCTATGTGATAAATTTTTTTTTTAATATTCAGAAATTGTAAAACTTATCATATACAGCGTAAACAGCTAACACTATAAAAAATCTTTATTACCTGCGATATTTAAACGAAAATTTACATTTAGTTTACTGTCGCTTTGAAGGCTGAATGAAGAAACCGTATGGGTACTTTCTCTCAAGATGAAAGAATCAATCCTGGTATATCCTGGCACCGTCTGATGAGACAATACTGACCGTAGTGCGTTATCGTGAAAGTAGACACGACAGGTTCTGTATAATAAATACGCTGTACGCGAGCATACAGCGTAAAAATTATGCATTGATGATTACCGCAAATTCAATATTCTCTTACAAGCAATGCTTCTCGAGCAATCAAATTATTTCCTTTCCACAATGAACTCATGTAACATAAACGGCTCATTAGAAATGTGTTTTACAAATAATTTATACCTCCACAAGTGTTCTCATAATATTTTAACGTTCCAAACATTTTTAGTTAGATGTAAAAATTAAAATTTACTGGGTATGGCTATTTGCCGTAAATTTGACTCGAATGTCTGGACGTTTATTGTTTTGGACTCTATGTATTCTGTCGTTCGGCGTATCTCTATCTGAGGCGGTGTTCGAATTGACACTTTTAGTTTACTAAAAGTTCACATGACCAGAATTAGTGGACTAAAATGATGACGTATTTGGTATTTTAGTATTTCGTTTTTAGTAAGTAACAAAATTTTCTAAAATATCTATTAAATTACCAAATCGTAACCATTTTTGAACAAGTGACAATCGACGGCGTCCAAATTGAACGCTATTAAACACTAAAATCCTAAATTCCAAATGGGCAATTCGAACACGATCTGAGTTTGTTGTTGATGAAACCTAATTAATGTTTCTTAATAATAACACGTTTTTTCTTTTTAGATTAATAACAGTTTTATTATGTGCCTACAATAGCCTACATAAGAAGTTAAGAGAATCTTGAAATTTATAATCAAAAAAGAGAATTTTGGTTATTAGTCTGAAATCTTATTCATTTTAGACGTACCATTAAAGAAGCAGAACGAATTTCCTTTAAAGAAACCCCGGCAACAGATCGACGTACGTGCTACTATCTGTTGTCGCAGTGGCAAACTACGTAACCCGTGAGTGGACTTGTCAGAGGAACAACCGCTCAAAAGCATCGTGCCCTATTAATTGTTTTGATACATCAATTTCTATTAAAATACCAAGATTAGTGCAAGAAATAAACGGAAGAAAATTAATGAACTATAAAACGCTAACCGAAATTCTTATACAAACCATGTAATAAATCGCATTAAAAATATTTTCTACGAAATAAAAAAATTCATTTTTTTTTCAACATTACGTAAGGCTGTCATCATTGCCTCGAATATTCACGTGCTGTGACTGTTACGAGTAAAGTAATTTACCCGTTACCGATACCATATATGTTTACTAGCTAAGATTCATTGTTTCTGAACAAAAATTTTTTTCATATCAATATTTTATATAGGGTCTGTATATGTTTTGTAATTGAACATCGCTTATTGCAAATCGGGCGTTAATTTAAGTGCTGCAAAAATTACTTTTATTTAACTGATTTGATTTATTGGCATCACATCTCATTATTACAAACTGATAATGACTTAGGCATACAAGTTATGAGAATACACGAGTTTGAAAATATTGCGCAAATGTAAAATTATAAGTTTAAGATATACATGATTTTTTTAGTGGAAATTAGTACACTGTTATAAAATAACTCTTGCAATGCCTGAATACAATAAAGAGTAATTACATTTACCAAAATATTCTATAATTTAAGACAATTTAAGATAATTTAAGAGTCTATAATTGAAAAAATTCATTTAGTGAATATGAACAAATAGGGTTCGGCGAGGTTATTCCGCACACTTTTCTAAAATAAATTAATCTATAAGGACAGAAACAGAGTTTAATAAGATTTACGAAACCATCATTACAGGTATTGAAACACAGGAAACCTGTTTTGCAAGAAGGTGTTACAGTAAAAGGGAAAATGGAGACAAACTTTAGATTTACGGGGTAATTCCGCTCTCTTGTATAGCTATGCAAATCACGAAATTTTTTTATCGAAATTTACATGCACTCTCTTCATGAACACAAGCATAAAACTTCTGGCATCCATTTCAATAACATATATTTTACGAATTTTTTGATAAACCTTTCAGACCACAGAAATCACGTGGCGTAATTTTGTCTAGGTTCATCCGTGACTGAGTTTTGCCCTGCTGCAAATATTTTACGGTTAATTGTTGTTTCATTTTTTCTATTGGGATCATTTATCTTGTGTCTTCGTTAAGCTTTGGTTTCTCGTTTTTTTTTAAGTTAAAATACCTGGGGTTATTTTTGTTTACGCCCATCATATTTTTAGAGATATTCTATAATCTCAGGAAAATTGGGAAAATTTAATATTTTGAGGGTTTTGAACACAGCTGTATGCAGAATTGTGTGTTGCGAGACATTCAGATTTTCACTACCTATAGCTAATAATTTCTTAAAAGATGGTACTCTATCCTTTAAGGTTAAGAGAATTATTAACTGAGTCGCTGCTCCCAAAGGCTCTTTTGTATAGTAAAAATCTTTATAGAGTTCCCATGTAAACGTTTTTTGCACTTAAGTCCTCGTCTTTGTAATATTATAAATACTTACATTTTT
>NQII01000343.1:501394-586036 GCA_002778355.1 Clitarchus hookeri
CATGATTTATTTATGTGGCACTACCTTGCAAAATGGTGGACAAAAGAGACTCTGGGTAGACACATTTGATGAAAGATATTAAGCATAACAAGATTTGGTCGGAATTAGTCAAACGGTATGGCAGATATTGCAAATGAACATAACATATTTTTAATGCAGCAATTTCGTAGATTTGTGCATTATCCATTTACTTGTCTGCATGAACATGGCCTATAATAGTTTTAATTTTATGTCAATTTTGGCAGGAATCGATTGCCTAGTTTCTGAGATATAACATAAAATCTATATATAAATTTTTGACCTCTTTTAAAATGGCAGATTTATGACATTGTCGCTTTATTAAGTCAGTGCTTATATCATGCAGCGTCAACGTACCAAATTAGGCTTAAATTGGTTTAATTGTTCTCGAGATATAACATTGTGCCCTAAATAATAAGTTTGCCAACATTTTGAAAACAAGTAACTGACGTGACCGAAAACTGTAAAATTATATGCCCTTACTAAATACTGTATGTATAACTAGGTTGGTGAAATTACGTTGTCACGTTTAAAAATTAATAGATCGGGGCCCATTCCAGACAGACATTCGGGTTAATGCATAAGCATATCTTTACTTTGGAAAAAAAGGCTAAAAAAAAAGGAGGAGGCACAATTATGATTCCTTATCTTCGTTGCAGATATAAGCAGCTATAAAAACTATGTAAGATGTATTAAAGTTAGTGAAATAAAAAAGTTCACATATATCAACAACATATTTTTATGCAGTCGCAAATGTGAAAGAAAAGTGTCCAACTCCTAGTGGGTGAAAAAAAAAGTTTTTACATTGCTTCAATGCGGATAAAATAACGCCATCAATTCGAAACTATACATTTATTTCACAATGCTATTTTGTTTCTTATAATAAACGGGTCGGCAAATTGGAAACGTCTAACAAAACATTTTCCGCATAAAGAAAACAGACGATTGTAGAATATGCTTTATTCTTTCTTTGGGACATGTCAACAATAATTCAAGATTAGTTTTGCCTTTTGGTATACTCTGCTATGTATACAAAACATATTTAAACCTCTTTATATCATCACTGACATCTTGGTAGGCATAATCGACATGACTGATGGTTTCCGGTCGATGAAAAGCCATTTTTTTCAATTATTTGTACGAACGAACAAGGAAGCGAAGGCACAAATGTCCTCAGTTTCACGTGTTCGACATCTGCTCCATCTCGCAATTGTAAAGAAATTTGCAATTTTTCAGGTACCTTCGCGTCTCGGGTAGAGGACACAAATTACCAAAACTGTTGTAGTAGTCTGCACAAATTCCACATTTCACATAAGGTACCTAGTGAGTACCGGGCCTGGCTGTCCTTTCCAGGTTGATTAGGGCACATTGATCGCATTTGAGTTTAGGTGGCAAAGAATCTCTCATAAACACTCAGCAAAAAAAGGTATCTTCAATTTGTGCGCAAACTGTTCTAAATTCACATTCGTGAGTGGTCTTTTCCATAGATATTTCATAAACGCCTCTTCTTGCTGTATCGCTTTTGCTCATTTCCGCCTTCTACTGGACTTGGCCTTAGGTAGAGGCCTTGGCTGTTTTAGTACCGATGGGGATAGCTTCCATATTTCCATTGTGCCTTTGGGCCTCGGACCACTACTTCCATTCGTTCGATTCTGAGTTGACGTCTCGGACGATATCACTCGTGGCTCCGATCAGGCCCCCAAGGGCCCCGAGTGCAGGCAAAAGCAATGACAAAAATCCGCCAGTAGATGTTTTCTTGGTCTTACATACTTTTGTTCTCTTCGTCACCAATTATTGTTTCACTTAAGCCTTCTGCTTTCTCTATGCACCAGTGGCCATCTTCACCTTGGACTTCATCATGTTGGAAATGCCCCAAGCTGGTATTTTTTCTCAAAGTCTGGGGTCTAACTATTTTCTTATCTCGTCGGCCCTTTGCGCCAGTATCTTGTCTTCCTGGTGCCGTTCTTGTAGATCCTTGTTCAGGGAGAAAGCGACGTCTTGTTCCTGGCAAGCCTCGTCCGACTCGTTGATGCGCATGTCGAAAAATGCCAGCCTATTAGCTAGCTTGGTTGCCGGCCAGCAGAATTTGTATCAGGGAATGTGCAGCTCAAATGGTATACCGTTCATCAGAGTATTGACGATCCCGCTTCCATCTACGGTCTTACTTCATCAAGACATTGTGGTGAACTGACCTAAGAACTTATAAATTGGCCCCATTTATACATTTTCGTTTCAGTATAATGGAGATCGTCAAGCAGGGTCTTCCCACACAAATTAGTGAGGAAGATGACAAACTTTCACGTAACTCTTGTCATGGTGAGCTGTTGCCTGCTACCATCATGTTTATTATCATGGCACCATTCATTTGCAGCAAGAAATGCATGCTGTTGAGTTTGCTCGAGGAACCGAATGGCCTTAGGTTCGAGAAACCTGGAAGGATATATGCATGTACATTCACTACCTCTAATTCCCGCCTCACTACGAAAAAGGATGTTCGCAAACACAGCATTGACATATTAGATGCCCGCAGTGAATTCCTGGAAATAATCTAAAATCGTTTGTCGGAGACTCACGACTAAACGTATAAAAGAAAGCAACAGTAACCATTTTTGTTCAATGTGATTTTGGACATTTCTAGCGACATGCATAGAGCTATACAGCCGGTTCGCTCGAAGTATTTGCTCGCGAAGAGAGCCAGACTTTCGTGCGACCTTGTGAATAAAGAATTATTTAAGCATATTATGCGTAAGGGAGAATGAGTAAGCACCTGTTGTTTTGAAGACTGAAATCTACGATACTGCTGAGGTTATGAAAAATTGGGAACGTGATGATCTACAATCAGATGGGGACAATGGATCGGATGTTTATTTTCCACACAAGAAAAGGATGTGGAAGAAAGCCCTCGAATCCAACGCTCTGACTCGTCGGTACCTACGACCGTACACATCTCGTAATGATGATACGACGTACATTGTATATAGGTACAGTGATAAGTGTTTCGGTTCCTCGGTGCTGAGGAACTAGAGTTTCTACCAGGTGGGCTAATCCAAGTAGACGCTTACAAAACGCGTGGAACCCCCACGGTATACAAGCTTCTATTTTTCAAGGAGCCCAAGGAGATTATAGAATCCGACCTGCTGGAATACAAAATGTTGCTCAAACTCATGCACGCTCTTTACCAAGATAACGATCCCGATACCAGTGCTTATAAGCATGAAGAACAAGAAAAAATCGTTATTCTCGCAGACTTCTTCAGTGGCTTAGTACTGAAAAGTGGGGAGGGTGTGAAGAATATAGATGGTGACAAGAATATCGACTATGTGTTTTGGGATGACCCGAACGAACTCGTCGATAGACTACGATTACTCGTCGGTTTTCAAAATGTTCTGAAATTATTCGCACATCAATAAAATCATATCCATCGTCGGAGAACTCAAGGAGGGAGGCTTCATACGATGAGTCGGTTGGGAATCGCCCACGAACTGCTTGTGGCCATCAGGCACAACTACCATCGTTGCAAAATCATGATTTGTGCGATGAACTAACTGTTTTAAGCCGACTTTGTCGAGATGATACCGTATGCTCAGGTCAACAAGGGCTGAAAATCATGTTGACAGTCATCGTTGCCTACAGAAAATTCGCCTGGGCCTGGCCTGTCAAGTCAAAGTATGCATGCCATGTCACCGAGGCCGTGGTGGATATATTGAACGAAGGTCACATCCCGACTAATCTGCAAATAGACCAGGGCAAGGAATTCTACAAAGCATAGTTCATGGCCATGATGAAGAAACATAAAATAAATTATTATTCTATGTACAGCAATCTCAATGCACTTATCGTCAAGAGGTTCAACATGACTCGGAAGGTCAAGATGTGGAAGCATTTCGTTTCAAATGACAGCTATAAGTGGCTGAAGCTAGTGCTGCAACTCGTTGACGAGTACAATTCTACCATTAATTCTACCACTTACATGAAGCCCGAAGACGTTAATGACGACTCCCTGTTCGAACAGTGTAAGCTATTCCGAAGAGGAGGGACCCACACAAGCCTAATGCCAAGATCGGTGACCTGGAGTGCACCTCCAAACAGAAAGGCATATTCAAGAAACGATCACAGCGAATTGGAGCCCTGAACACTTTCGTGTGCGACGTATTCCCAACTATGCTCTGAGGACCAACTTTCTCGAAGATCTGAACAACATGCGTATCTGTGGTGGTTTCTACGCCAAGGATATCCAGCTGACGAAGTTCCCAGATGCGTATTTTGTCGAGAAGGTGCTGAAACAACGTAATGGAGGAGTGGACGTCAAGTGGGGTTTTCCTGACCGCTATAATTCCTGGGTCATAGAGCGGACATCGAGAGGTGAACTCGCTGTGGAAGAAGATTACTATATAAACATATGGAGACTTTCATTCAAGGGCTTATGTGTTTCCTCATATCATTGTAAAACATTTTTTTAGAATAAAAAATGTAATATATTAAATTTCGGGTTATAAAAGTATTTTTTTGAAATAATAAAATTGACTGATTTTTTTTTTTTTTTTTTAGAATTATCAGTAAAATGGAAAAATTTATTTATACAGTATGTCACTTTTATTTTACCACACAATAACTTTGTACTGGGGCCCCAAATAAAAATTTTTTCACTCAAAGTCTGTATAACGGGAATAGGGATATAATACTGCTGGGAAATCAGCGTTAGAGCATTATTTTTAGTGAGATACGAGTACTAACATCAGATAGTTAAATGGAATCATGTGTCTATTCGTCCAAAGTACAATGAAGCTGGTCAAGACCTATTCAAAAATGTATCACAATGTACCAGTCTAATAAACAGATGGTAAAAAACCGTCAGACATTGGGATTTTAAAGAGTTCATGAAGACCCGTTATGTGATACCTTGTGGCACGTTTGCGCTACTTGGTACAGTACAGTATGACATTGATGCTCTACATTTCAATTAGAGGTGATTTAACAAGTGCAGGTACCCAGAGTTGCGTACCTCATTCCACAGAGGTTCTGCTTAGAGGAAACAAATGAACAGACATGACGTGACAACTACTCAATCAGTTATCCGTGAGCAGTCGAATACAGTACACTGCAAGGTGAGAGTTGCACAATGGAAATGTACTGCAACAACGAGAAGGTAAAATGCTGCTTATCTATGGAAAATGAAAGTTATTAGATAAATATGTTCGTATTATTATACAGTACTGTGTAGCATGTTCAAGTGAGTTGTACTAAAACACACACACACAGTTCTGTTATTACCAGTGTCAATAGCTTGGCTTGCTCCCTCGTCGTTCATCTGTTGAAGGTTGGCGTAATGGTAGTCAGGCGTAGCAACTCTACAGAGAGCGATACTCTGACAAGACCCCAGTGTCCAGACTGATGTTTGAACCCACAGCAACGCAATCGTCTTAGAACTCGCACAGGTGAAGCGGCTTAAGGTTGCTGTTCTCACTGTTGTTGCAGCTAATCCACACGTCATCGCACGCCAACTTGAAGCTGAAATTGGCACTCCGAAAACGAGTGCACATCGCATTTTTAAGTGTAATTCGTTCCATCCCCATAATGTAAACTTACACCACGAATTACACGGGAATGATTTCAAGAATGATGTAGTGTTATGTCAGAGGGCACAGCATCAAATTATCTCCAAGCCGAAATTTTTTTTGGGTGTTATTTTTACCGATGAATCGTCATTTTCCCACTCAGGCCATGTGAAGACGAGGAACATGCAATATCGGGCTATCGAGAACCCGCGGTGGCTTTGACAAGTGGACCATCAGCATGTATGGAGAGTTAACGTTTGGTGTGGGTTGGTTGGCAATAAGGTTATAGGGCAATATTTCGTGAATTGTAACTGATATGGCGGGGAGTATTCCACCTTCATACAAACAATTCTTCCCGGTCGTCTGGAGGAGATACCTCTAAGGAACTGAATAATAATCTAGTACCAATTGTATGGACGCCCAGCATATATTTCCGTGTATACACATCTCTGGACCGAAAATATCATAAGTTGATTGGTCGTGGAGGAACAGTTCAGTGTAGTGCTTGGTCTCCTGACCTTAATCCCCTGGACTTGCTTCATAGGGTTTACCTCAAAATCGCTCTCTATATTGTGATTTTACAACACCAAAGAACACGCAGGAACGTATTGTGCATGCTTGTAATGCTCGTCAGCAGGCAACACTAGAGGAATCAGTGTTGTCATTCAACCAGCGACTGATAAAGTGTATCGGTGCCAATGGTCACCACTTTGAACATCTAGTTCTACCCCTCGCAGTACCCATATGGATAGTTATACAAACGGGCAGTACAGTTTCCACTTTCTATGTAGTATTTAATGTTTATGCTATTAAAGTGTACATTGTGCTACATGTTTAAATAGGTCTTGACGAGCTTCACTGAACTTTTGACCAATAGATACATTGTGCTATTTAAGAAACTGATGTTAGTACTCGTATACCACTAGCAAATAATGCTATACGGGTGACAAGTCAGCAGTGTTATTTCCGCCTTCCAGTTGTACAACCGTTGAGTGAAAAATTTTTCATTGGGCACCTCGGTTAGGAGTCATTGTGAGTGGTCACATTCTACACACACGCATATTTATACAGGATGATTAAAAAATCATGGGACAAACATTGAGGGGTGGTAGAGCTCACTAAAACAAACAATTATTGTAAATGAATATATGGGCGGAAGTGACGCGTTGAGGCACAAACACAAAAACATCAGAAATTAACGGAAACATAAAATGTTCATTAGCAGCATACTTAACGAGTGATTCCGTACTGAAAATGTTAAAACAGTTGCTGGAAATACATCCACTGACAGTCACGCATGCTTGGCGACCTCTACATATGGCGTGATTGGCTGACAATGGTGGCGTGCGTGAAATACCCGGCGTATTTGAATCTGTTCGCCAATCACTCCACTGGTGCTACCAAGCTTGCATTACTGTCGGTGGTAGCAATTTTGAGCAATTATTATAAACATTGCTGTAAAAAGGCATTTAGCGGCGACGTTGTAAATAAACAATGTGTTGCATTTCATGTGTAATTTTTGTGATTGTGTCTCAACGCGTCACTTCCGCCCATATATTCCTATACAATAATTAGTTTGTTTTACTGAGCTCTACCACCCCTCAATGTTTGTCCCTTGATTTTATAATCATCCTATATATATATATATATAATCATCCTATATATATATATATATACACTTACCATGTTTGGGAATGGACATGGGCGCTCTCTTGTGGTGGATACTAAACAATAAATTTCTAGTCCATTCTAGTATACAATATTGAAAACATGTGTAAGAGGTGTACTCTGTGGGCAATGGGCAGATGCGATTGGTTAGTATGGGAGGAGGTTTAATTTTTCACGTAAGGCCAATTTTTAATTTTGTGAGTGGTGGCGATGAGGGTGGTGGAGTGGGGAGTAGGGGGAAGGGAGTCTAATATTATATGTTCCTCAAATTTTTTAGAATAAATTTTTCGAATTGTAGCGATTTTTCTCGACTTTTTTGATTGGTTGGGTGAGTCGTTAAGGGGGGTGTTGTTGAAGGTAGTGGTGTTAGCAGGGGAAGTGGGTCTATTGTTATATGTTCCTTTCTCGATTATTGAATTCTTTCGATTTATTGCAATTTTTTATATTATTTAGGTGGTGCGGTGAATGCGGAGTTTATCGTTACATGTTCCTTGATTTTTAATTTTTTTTTTTCTATTTTTCTATAATTGCCAGTGTTGGTAGTTGATGAGGAGGTAAGGTGAGGATGGAGAGGTGTGGGATGAAGCGGTGGGGTGGTAGTAAGGGATGAGGACGTGGAGGTGCAGGATGGAGGTCGGGAAAGGGAGTCATGTTCACTGATCCACATCCTGATCCACCGCTCTGACTCGGAGCATCGAATACGTTTTTATTTCCCTCGAGTATGGTGACTAATTCCTCTAAGAGACTAGAATCCTCTTTTCCTCTGAGGTCTTTCGGCTCTCGCATTGCGGAGCTTCGAATCTGCTTTTCTCATTTTTCCAATTTTTTAAGCATTTTTTTAAAGCGAAAAAATATATTTTTGGGAAAAATAATTAACTTCTGAAGTAATTGATAAGATGAAACAGACCTTTTGGTCGTTAACATAGCCGTCGCAGGCCGCCGGCAGAGACCGCCTCGTCAACCGAGATGGCTCGTGGCTCATGGCTCCTGATGCATGATACCTGACTAAAATGAAATATGTCTAATGCCATTATGTGAATAGTTAAAAATATTAGCGTAAGAAGAACGTTTCATATTTATAATTTTTAGTGACATATTCGGAATGAGAAAATATGTAGTACGAAAATGTAGGTTCTAGGTCAGGTATCATGCATCAGGAGCAAGAAGTTACCATCGAAATCGGTTGACGAAACGGTCGCGGCAGGCGAACTGGGACAGCCATGTTTTCAATAAAATGGTCTGTTTTACTCCTTTAATCTCTTCAGAAATTAATAATTTTACTTAAAAATCACTTTTTTTTTAACCAAACAAAGTCCTAAAGAATTATAAAAATTAGTAAAGAGGATTCGAAGCTGCGTTATACGAGAACCGAAACGTTCTCAGATAAGCAAGAGGTTTCGGGGCGCTTAATGGAATGTGCCACTTAATCCTCACAGCAGTAAAACCGGATTTGAGGCTCGGAGCCAGGTTCGGCGTATCGGGGCGGATCAGCGGACATTGCCTCCTATCCCGACAACAATCCTGCATATCTCCGTCCTCACCACTTACCACAACACCACCGCCTCGTCAAGCAACTGATCACCCTCACAACACCCCATAATCAACCACCATGAATAAAATATAGTTTCTCCTCACGACTTGGAGGTTATAAAAATTAATTTGCTCAAATAATTTTAATAATATTTGTATGATGTTTTAAAACACTATTTTTACCATATTATTTTTCTTATGCCTTTTAGGCTTTCAGTTTGAAAGACAGAATTATCATTCTCATATTTCTAACTATTTGTTAACGCTACCTGTGTGTGTCAGTTTTGTAATTGGATAATTTTCGTTAAGTGATGTTAATTTTAGGTCTCTAGATGTATAATCTGTTATGTATGTTTAGCAACATTCTACGCAACAGATATTTTTAATCTGTTTATGATTCTGAATTGTCCATTTAGTTTGATATTTGCCATTGTATAAATTTGTTTCTTTCCCTAATTTTAGCGTGTGGACAGGGCCCTATCGACCCTCACTTAAATACACCTTTGTTTTGGTAACTGGTGAGATATTATTCTAACCAGCGATGCACTTTTCTTCCGAAGGTGGGCACACCGCATGCTCTAGTCAAGCTGTGATTGGCTTAGGCCGCCTCTTGTTCCAGTTTGAACTCTTGCAACAAATAACGCAGTTATGTCACATTACTCAGAGCACTGACGAGATGCCCTACGACACCTGTGCCTACACTGCAAATGGCGTGTCTTCCTGTTTTGGTGACCTTCAACGCACAGGTTACTGCGTCATTACCCTAGATGTTATTGTTCCATTAAAAATACTTTCTGTAACATTTACAATTACCATAAGATCCGCTCCACCTTCAAGGGTGCGTACCCCGCTTACAAAGCTTCGTCGACCATATGTCGCAATTATGTTTTCGACCTATTTTTTCATAAAGAATATAAAGACAGATATTGTCCGTGCTTCTCAGATTAATCCTGCATATGTCATTTATTATTTACACCAAAATATACACACATTTTTAGATCAAAAGAATGCAATTGATAAATACGTTAATTTGATTTTTAAGATCCTAATTAAATGTTCTTGAAAATAAATCTAATGAACTGATTTAATTTTTAAGATAATTCCTTGGCTTTGTAGAATTAGTATTCAAACAGAGGAAGGTAATCGGTTTGCGCCTATAGCTTCCATAACAAGCGTTCGCAAAGGGGTACAACAAAATCTTCTTGTTTATTCTTTTCATTTTTTCATTTACTTTCCGCAAATACATGCTTTATGAATTGTGAGAAAACAAGTTGTTGGGAAGTAGGTGGTAGGTGGTTAATTTTGCGCGACCATGTAGCAGAATGCAAACAAATAGCCGGTAAAACAAAAATAGCAAAACTTATAATAAAATTAAGTTAACGAAAGCAATAATAGTAAATTATTTTGCAGCTACGCACATCTCTTGATTTCTTCGTCACAAAAGATAGTATTCAGTGAGTCTCACATATGGTGGTCAACGAGACTGTATCGTGGCTAATAATTACATCAGAGAGGAATACAAAGATATTATGATTTAAAATAATGCTGGTAAAAACCGTAACAGAGGGTCAATAATTGTACCAAGAGCAAAATTACAAATATGCGACTGCTATCACATGGCATGCTTGTAAGAGTAGAGCGAAATTTGCGTGAAACATTCATAGAATTATGACTAAAATACAAGCACTTGTATTAGTGCTATTGAGTGTGTCAATAGGGGGAACCATTTTGAGGTATTGCAAATTCTTAGAGTGGAGAGCCCCTGCTATCACAAAAGGATGGTTAATATAACAGTAACAGCATATAATGATTCTTCCTATTGGGTGATGGATAACGCTCACGAAGTAAATTTATTTCAACTCAAGGGACAGCCCCGTATAATGAGATTCTTACTACCACTTTTCCATCTACGTGTAGGCCTCAACGGACGAGGTTAAATTACCCTTTTTATCAGACGAATTTGCTGGAATTTTTACAAGATATTTCACTGGCAGTACACGAGTCTCTATACAGGAACACGTAACATTAACAATCAATAAATTTATAGCCCATATGCATCTCCGTTAATTCCAGGTAAACTAAAATTTGGGAAATCGAGAAAAAATTATAATAACTGATATCAAAATAAAAAAAATATATCCGTTCTTGTAATATATCAGAAGACATATGTTTTATCCTACTATAACTTCAGAATGCACGATATATTAATCAGTTTTTATTTATAAATCACACAATTACATAACCGGTTTTACACATGAAGAAAGAAATTAATGGTGTTAGTAAATGTGAGATCATCCGTTTTCATAGCAAAAGATGTTCAATCCAAAGTAAGTGAGGTTAATGTAGATAGAACAGATAGGAACTCTTGAGCAACACAGTGCTATTAGAAATAAAAGTAATAAAATTACACATTGCAATGACAACAGTATTACAGTCCTCAGAATCTGTGCAAGCAAAAATAGTACCAAAGCAATTATGAGAGTAATGTAGTTTTAAACATTCTTCGTAAACGTTCATCCGTAACATATTTGATTAGTCGTTCATCAACTGGAAATTGGTGTCTTCTTCTCCATCATTTCTTGCAGTGGCTGAAAAATCTGCTGCAGACTTTTGTTGAAACAGATGAGTATAAAACGAGAGCTTAGTGTATTCTTACCAGTTTTCTCGAAATTTAAGTGTCAGCAATATATCTACATAGTTTATTTTATTATCCTTTATTCTCGCGTTTTTCACTAATTCTGGAATTTGGAAAATTCTAACTGATTTACCCTATTCACAAAGGGTTTTGGGTTCGCCAATTTAAAAATTTTAAATGGCTCTCCTTGAACCAAAATGCATTTTTCAGATTCACTCTTAGTCAGCACAATCTTCTTCGCATTGAAAGTGCTTATTTCCAGGTAGACTTCAAATGTCCTGCTAATAACATTTCCAGTCACACACTGCACAGTCCTTGCCAAGATGAGTTACGGCTCCAAATTTGTTTAAAAACCCGGAGATACTTCTTTGGATCATGAATAACATTTCGGTGTCTAAATTAAAGTATCGTTCTAAATTTTCAAAAACCATGCATGAGGTTTATATTAATAGACAACTACGGGAAACATGACAATAAAATATTTCCAACGTTTACGTGTTTCCAAAATCATCCAATTTGAGAGCATGCCGACCATGGTTTGATTATTTTTTGACCACCACAGCATTCATAAAAGAGCCTGACTGTTGTGACCTTATCAAGATCCAATATGTTAACTCTGTGATGTAAGACGGATTAAATTTGATTCGAGCCTTTAGCATAATCGTTTTCTCTTTATACGTAAAAAAAAAGTGTTTGTTTTGTTTTGAGAGGAGTTTTTAAAATACCTTCACATATTGTGTAATTCAATAAGGGAATTTTAAGCAGCATTAAGTTCTTCTGACAGTCATAACTCAGAACCAACACACACTTGCAGATTTTGATAAAAAAAAGTTATCTGCCCGTTTTGTTTGTGTGGTAATAACTGAATTTAAAGGTTGTGCTTTACTTCCTTGTTCCATTAATCACTAGCTTTGCTCTTGACTCTCATGAATGTGGTCACTTATCTAAGAATGGGGCATCAAAGCTGATATTGAAGTTTTCATTAAACACTGTCCGAAAAAACTCGTATTCATGAGGTGAATTTCGCACATTTTCTTTACATTTAAGTTTTTTCTTAAATACCGACGAACTGTAATTTTTTCCCTGCAATAATAAGACTGTGAGCTGAAATGTTTTGATAAAATATTTTACTGCTATAGGTTTTAATTAATACTTTTCTGTTTGGTGAACTCCTCTACGTATTTCTGGAGAAGTGAAATGAAGTTCATGATATTTGTGACACAGTCTTTGGACACGATTGTAGAATACCTAAGAATTCCTTTCAATACACTTTTACATTTTCAGTTATGCCTTGTCTTTCCCTTGGTAATGAAATAATGTATTTACTATTCTTCTTGAGTTACCTTCTGGCAAACAACCTCTTTTTGCAGATGTGACTGTGACATGCCGAAGGATTAAATTTTTCTTTCATTCACGATCTCCATTTTCATAATACGTAGTTTAATAAAGTCGTCTTCTTACATTCCTGCACTGGCCGCTAATGACAATGAAAATTGCTCTTGTTTCCACGTCCACATTTAGATATATGACAAAATCAGTTCGGACAATGTCTAAAACATGAACCAATCAATTTTTTTCTGCAGAATTATATTTAATTATTATAAATTTTCATTGTATGCATATATCATTAATAAACTTGATATTCTACAATACGGAACTTCTGCGAGTGAATGCCATGCTGATAAAATCCCCTTCTTACAAAACCTTCTTCAAAACATTTCGTTTCTAGGTCTCAGTTCGACATTTCCTTTTCCTTTTTCGTGTACTGGAGTCTTTGCTAAAGAGTTAGCATTATATTAATTGTATGATCTACTTAGTCATCCAATAACATTCTTTAGAAAAAAACTCACTAAAAAACAGCACATCACTGAGGTAGCTACACAGGATATCACAATGACACATGTTATAAGATTTTAGCTCCAAATATTTAGCATAATAAGTGTTCCAGTACAAGCATTGCAGTTATAGCCATTATAATCACATGAAAAATAATTTTACACCAAATGCAATTTACGTATAAAAAACACAAATTTACATTGACATGTTATAACTGGTATTTCAAATGGAAACATTTATTGCCCTTACGGTCGCCATGTAGCGGTAGTGAATATTTGTAACTGACATCAGTTTTCCCTTTTTAATTTGGAAGGTTTAAAAGAGGATTTGTCCCTCAATATTCACATTAAATTGAAGCCAACAATGCATGGAATCCATAAATACCATGACGTAATTTTTTGATAATATTTCGATTTAGCGGCTTTTGGAAACGTGCTACTCAAATGAGCACATAGCAAAAAATTCTGTCCTCAATAACAGGTGTATATTTGTGAAATGTCCACATGACATAGCATCTACATCACGAGGACAAACGTCGCTGGCATATTCCACTCACATGAATTATTCTTGGTCATATTTGGAGAGAGCGATTGTCAGCAATCTGGACCACTGAAACCTTTACCGTTCTGTGTAACACCATCTCTTCCACATTCGGTGCAACGGTGATGCCTATCCCCCTGCCAGTATCATTGGAGTTTATACCACCAAACGTTGTTCAGGTCTACTAGTTCTACACATGCGCCGATAATACGAAAATTAGATACAATTAAACTAGGTGTAGAAACAAAAAATAACTGAGTCTTTTGAGAAAAAAAAAGGTAATGAAATAGTTATATGATGGTTCCACAATAATGTTCCACAGAAATAAATTAAAAATGTATGAAATCACCATAAATCAAGAAACGTGTTCTTTATGAGTGACAGACTTTAAACTTCGTCTTGCCTCTCGCATTATACACTTGTGTATTTAACACTTAGAGCACTTACTCGATGCTCTCGACTATGCGAAATAATGCCTTTGTGTGTTATTTTCGTCTCCTTGGGGCGAGTCCCTTCTCCTTTCATCAAAACCACTCGGATAACTGGCAGGGAACAGCTTATACGTCTTGAGGTTGTAACACTGCAGCGCCAATTGGAAGATAAAGAGAGAGAGAGAGAGAGTGTGTGTGTGTATGTGTATGTGTGTTTGTGTGTGTGAATGTGTTTATGTGTGTGTATGTGTGTAAGCGTAAGAGAGGAGAGAATAAGACAGGGTCGTACCTACCACAGACAGAGGCTTTTTGTGTAGAAAAATACTTTTGCGCTAAATAAATAGGTTTGTATACAATTTTGAAATTAAAACTGCGCCTTACACATGCAATGGTCTGATCGAAATACGAACTATATATTTTGGTGGGATAAAAATTCTTTAGTTTCTTATTTATAAAAATAGGGATGTCTAAGAGGCTACATGTTAATTAATACATAGACGAGAATATTACGTTGTTAAGAAAATCAGTTAAAATTTTAATTAAAAACCAGTTTTTTTTCCGTGGCTTTCGAACCATTAGCTGAAAAATTCAGTGAAATTAATATTTATTGTGTAATAAACAAAATTTTGATTTCAGTAGCACCCATTCAGTAAGGCCTTCGAAAAAATGTATACTGATGCTACTCCTCTATAGTTATTATAGTACCACTACCCCACAACTAATATTTTCCTGTTATTAAAGTAGTTTTTACTCAATTTCCTGTACTCAATACTTAACCGTTCTTGATATCTCTTCCCATATCACTTTTGGCTTTATTTATGGTACCTTAATACAAGAAATGGGCTTTTTACCGCTATAGTACAGTTTACGTGCCATCCTGCTTTAATTTTCAGGTAAAATTTAACTTTAAAAATATTTATTACATTTGTTTTGTAAACACAGTGACATCACACCAGGAAAAAAGGATAATGCGATAAATTTAGAAAATTACAGTCATTATTTACCAGCGTTTTTAGTTATCTAAAATTTTGGTTTTAGGTTCTATTAGTTACTTCTGCTTGTACACTAAAGAGCCAAAAAACTGGTATAGGCGTGCGTATGCAAATAACAAAGGTATGGAGCTAATCAGAGTAACGGGATGCGGTTGCAAGCTAGATCGGTTACTGCTGCTACAATGGCAGGTTATCAAGATTTAAGTGAGTTTGAAAGTGGTGTTATAGTCGGCGCACGAGAGATGGGACATAGTGTCTCTGAGGTAGCGATAACATTTGGATGTTCACGTACGACCATTTCATGAGTGTACCGTGAATATCGGGAATCCGGTAAAACATAACATCTTTGACATCGCTGCGACCGGAAAAAGATCTTGAAAGACGACTGACGAGAATCATTAAACGTGACAGACGTGACACCCTTTCTCAAATTGGCGCAGATTGGATTTGTGGACTGGCCTACAGGATTCATGGTGTGAATAGCATCCTGCATACCTTCAGACATTAGTCGAGTCCATGCCACGTCGTCTTGCGGCACTTCTGCATGGTCGGGGGGCCCTACACGATATTAGGCAGGTGAACCAGTTTTTTTTTGTCTTTTCAGTGTACATATATTATATTTCATTAAAATTAAGATATAGTTTTCTAGCTTCACTTGTTATATAGACTTACACTTAATAAATAATAATATTTTTATTGTACTGAAGGTACGATGGTCTCACTAGCAACCGGGGGGTAAAGTAATAAGTTATTACATGACACGATGAAAGGTATTACTGCATTTATAATATTTTTCTCCCAATAATAAATTTCCCCCGAAATAACACCAAGCGTTTTTATAGGGTTTGCACATTTATATTAGGATATAAGACTATATATGTACATTAATTCTCCAAATTGAGAAGATGACTACGACCTTGAATGTTGAGGAAAAATACCATGAAACATTTTCATGCACTCAGGAATAGATGTAAGCCTAAATGTTATATAAACAAATGCATTCTTCAGATATATATTGAGGCTGGAAAATTTTATTTAGCTATTTCTGTTGCAATTTTATGCCTCTTATGTCTTTAGTTGCTGACGTTGTTAGAAAGTTAGAAGGTATTTTCAGCTGTCACAATTTGCGTGAGTTGGAAGGACATGTAATCGTGTATAAATAATCAAGCACTAGTTTGTTTTGTCGTATGGCGAAATATTTTTTTTTGTAAGAACATTAATAGAACGTATACAGATAATCCCGAAATAATCCATTCCTTAACACAAAATAGCTTTGTCTTCGGTTGTGCCAACTGTCCAGGAATAAGTTTCAAATATATTATCCTACATTGTATACACCTTTTTTGTAAATTTTACTGATAAATTCTTTGTACACTTATAAAACATCGTAAAAATACAGGAATAAAATCTATAAAACGTAACGTTACAAGATCCGTAATTATAATATATGTAGAAAATATTTTGTAATGACCAGTCGTGAAGTCAAAGTTACAGTCTACAGGTTGTTTCACTCGCTCTAGGGCCCTGATGATCTCTCATAAATACCTAACTGTGTGTCATAATGCAATGTAATATTCAACGTACATACCTTGGTGTTTGAGAAGCAAAGTGACGTTACAGAACTTGTTTAAATTGGTTGTCTTCAGCATGTGCACGCCTCTCCGTGATATGGAGTTGTGGATCCACAGCGTCGATTTCCCGCCGAATGCAATCTTGCAGTTTCATGATAGTCCTTGGATTGTTGCGATATACTTTCCCTTTCAGCATGCCCCATACGAAGAAATCCATTGTAGTACAGTCCGGCGAACTGGGATGTTAAAGTATTTTTAAAATGACACGATGTTCAAAGAAGTGAATCTCTCTCAAGCTGGCGTTGGAAGTGTGGCAACTGGCGCCAGTCATCCAACTGACTCATGGTCTCATGGAAGATTCCCATACTCACGCCGGTATTCAATGATGCATTGACAAAAGATAAAGGCCAAAAATTCGGAGCCTTGATCAAGCGCAAAACACTCCCACTTTTTTAATCAAAAAGAGGTGTTTCTCTACAGCCCGAATTCGGGTATTCTGGGAATAAACGACCCCGCTGATATGGAACAACATTTCATCGGAGAACCACGTGTAGTCAAGGATTCCCGGCCGTGCATTGCCAAACTTCTGGAATAAGTAACAGCAACTCACTCGTTTTGCTTTGTCTGGAGGTTGCAATTGCTGATCAGCAGTAACACAATACACCTGCAGCATTTTTTTTTTTGGCAACTCGTTGAAATGTGTTTGTCGAAACTCCCATTTCCTACAACAGTAAATGTAACGACTTCCTTGATGAGGCCAACAACTTGTCTCTGACTTCATGCACCATTGTGTCTGGCAGTTTTGCACATCTAACATCGTTCCCTTTGTATCCAGTTACTTCACTTTATATAGAATATAAGATTTTTCAGGTGGTTTCCTACCTCCATCCTCTGCAATTCCCTTGCTCGAATTAATAAATTGCAATCATACGCTGTTTGAATTAACCTTGCAATTGGAGTAATTTATTGTTTTAAACAATCATGGATATACGCCATTGCAAATAATTATTAGTAGTCTCAGAAAACACACTACAATCAAACAACGTAGAGAAGACCAAGACATATACGTCCAATATGTCGAGTGATATAGTATTTGCGTTATAACCACGAAGGATGTGGTTTTGAGTCTCGATGTCGGTATGGTTACTATCTTTTTCTTCAAATACTTTTCGAAAGATTTTTCTTCCTTTATAATTCTTTTCTTTGCAGTTGCTTCTGATAGCATTAAAAATTATTATGTTTCCATTGCTCGAAAGTGTAGGTTCAAATACAAGTTTTAATTGGTAATATTACAAATACATTTATTGCAAATATTAATTGCTGTATATTGTCAGAAGTTTGTACGGAAATGTCCAGCAAATACATGTAAACACAAACCGTAATCACGAAAAATGTAGCAGAGCTCCGTAAATAAAAAATACGGAAAAACTTAGTTTTTCGTATAGCTTCGGGTTTTGGAAACGAACAATATCGAGTCTATATAAAGATCTCTTCTTCACTCTAACCAGAAAATTATCTTTTATGTGACAGTTCGGATATCCACGACACTTATACGTATTCCTACTTCGAAAAGAATTAACCGATACCTAGCAAATTTTGCAAACAAGCTGTACTGGAGGAGATTATGTTTAATAATAGAATATACTTATGTCAGACAATTATTTTTTTAAAAATGGCGGTCAAAAATTTTCTTAGCTTAGAGTGCTATATCGTTGAAACAATGTAATCAATTACAACTTAATTTTGTATGCTGGCAGAATATATTAGAACACAAAAAAACCTGGCAGGTACTTTTATCAAAATCTACAGGAGATAACCGACAGTGAGTTTGTTCTGGGTAATGACTGTCAGAAGAACTAAATTCTGCTTAAAATTCCCCACAAATTGGCACACTACAAGAGGTAAATATATTTATTTAATTACACCATATGTGAAGGTATTTCAACCTCCTCTCAAAACCAGACAAACACTTTTTTTATGTATGGACCGAAAAAAATTACTCTAAAGGCTCAAATAAAATTTAATCCGCCTTACATCACAGACTTAACAGCTTGGATCTTAATGAGGTCACCACAGTCAGGCTCTTTTATGAAGGCTGTGGTGGTCAAAAAATAATCAAACCATGGTCGGCATGCTCTCACATTGGATGATTTTGGAAACACGTAAACGTTGGAAATACTTTATTGTCATGTTTCCCGTAGTTGTCTATTAATATAAACCTCATGCATGGTTTTTGAAAATTTAGAACGATACTTTAATTTAGACACCGAAATGTTATTCATGATCCAAAGAAGTATCTCCGGGTTTTTAAACAAATTTGGAGCCGTAACTCATCTTGGCAAGGACTGTGCAGTGTGTGACTGGAAATGTTATTAGCAGGACATTTGAAGTCTACCTGGAAATAAGCACTTTCAATGCGAAGAAGATTGTGCTGACTAAGAGTGAATCTGAAAAATGCATTTTGGTTCAAGGAGAGCCATTTAAAATTTTTAAATTGGCGAACCCAAAACCCTTTGTGAATAGGGTAAATCAGTTAGAATTTTCCAAATTCCAGAATTAGTGAAAAACGCGAGAATAAAGGATAATAAAATAAACTATGTAGATATATTGCTGACACTTAAATTTCGAGAAAACTGGTAAGAATACACTAAGCTCTCGTTTTATACTCATCTGTTTCAACAAAAGTCTGCAGCTGATTTTTCAGCCACTGCAAGAAATGATGGAGAAGAAGACACCCATTTCCAGTTGATGAACGACTAATCAAATATGTTACGGATGAACGTTTACGAAGAATGTTTAAAACTACATTACTCTCATAACTGCTTTGGTACTATTTTTGTTTGCACAGAATCTGAGAACTGTAATACTGTTGTCATTGCAATGTGTAATTTTATTACTTTTATTTCTAATAGCACTGTGTTGCTCAAGAGTTCCTATCTGTTCTATCTACATTAACCTCACTTACTTTGGATTGAACATCTTTTGCTATGAAAACGGATGATCTCACATTTGCTAACAACATTAATTTCTTTCTTCATGTGTAAAACCCGTTATGTAATTGTGTGATCTATAAATAAAAACTGATTAATATATATTGCATTCTGAAGTTATGGTAGGAGAAAACATATGTCTTCTGATTTATTACAAGTAAGGTCATATTAATTTTATTTTGGTATCAGTTATTATAATTTTTTCTCGATTTCCCAAATTTTAGTTTACCTGGAATTAACGGATTTTGCATATGGGCTATAAATTTATTGATTGTTAATGTTACGTGTTCCTGTATAGAGACTCGTGTACTGCCAGTGAAATATCTTGTAAAAATTCCAGCAAATTCGTCTGATAAAAAGGGTAATTTAACCTCGTCCGTTGAGGCCTACACGTAGATGGAAAAGTGGTAGTAAGAATCTCATTATACGGGGCTGTCCCTTGAGTTGAAATAAATTTACTTCGTGAGCGTTATCCATCACCCAATAGGAAGAATCATTACATGCTGTTACTGTTATATTAACCATCCTTTTGTGATAGCAGGGGCTCTCCACTCTAAGAATTTGCAATACTTCAAAATGGTTTCCCCCCTTGACACACTCAATAGCACTAATACAAGTGCTTGCATTTTAGTCATAATTCTATGAATGTTTCACGCAAATTTCGCTCTACTCTTACAAGCATGCCATGTGATAGCAGTCGCATATTTGTAACTTTGTTCTTGGTATAGTTATTGACCCTCTGTTACGGTTTTTATCATCATTATTTTTAATCATTATATTATTGTACTCCTATCTGATATTATTCGCCACGATACAGTCTCATTGACCACCAGATGTGAGACTCACTGAATACTCCTCGTGACTTGGTTCACCATTCTCCCAAAAAGGAGAACAGGTTTCCATTCAAGGCGTGGACACACCCGAATTTTTTCATGTGGGAATCGTGCCGGATGATGACTCTGGTAGGCATGTTTTCACGGGGATCTCACGTTTCCCCCGTACTGTTATTTAAGCGCTGCTCCATAATCATCTCGAAGGACCTGATTCCTAAGTGCGGCCAAAACCTCTCCAATTCAGTTAGTTCACCTTTAATAGTAACGTCTTACCATGAAGTTAACCTTTTGTGACGAAAAAATCAAGAGATATACGTGGCTCCAAAATAATCCACTTTCATTACTTTGGCTCACTTAATGAGATCTGCAGCGGCTTTAAAATGAGCAAATATTAACGTTATGTATTACTGGACAGTCTCCGGAATACGTGACATCATTTCATTACCAGTTTTTTTTATATTTCAGTTTAATTATTTCAATGCATTGAAGTTTTTTTATTTGGCAAACTTATTTGTAAATATATTGGCAAATCAAGCTATACATGTTACAAAATGAGGACACTGGTGGAAAGATTCAGCCCTGCAGATGTACTGAATCATTAACTTGTAGAACATACCATCTCTACGGTCAGCTCACCAAAAAAGGAAACAAATAACCCACGCTCATAGTTTATCTCACTCAGATAAATAATTCCAAAATTTACTTCATCAGTCTATACGTATGGTGAGAACGAGTGAATGGTTAATTCTTTTTAAATTCTTCTAAAGTTGCGTTCCTGGATTTGCTCATAAAAATCAAATGTGTAGGGAAGTTCCCAACTTTGTGTAAATGCAAAGCTCATTATTCTTACATCTGCCTCTTTAAAAGTGGTATTATTTGTATATAATGTTCAAATAAAAAATTTTATTACAACTTACGAAGTTTGCCACAAATTTCTTTACTTGTATGTATTTATGAATGTACTATAAATTATGTGATATTTGTTGAACA
The DNA here is from genome assembly GCA_002778355.1 of Clitarchus hookeri. Lineage (NCBI taxonomy): Eukaryota > Metazoa > Arthropoda > Insecta > Phasmatodea > Phasmatidae > Clitarchus > Clitarchus hookeri. The sequence goes on from NQII01000343.1 coordinate 522,984, forward strand.
CAGAAAAATGATTCGTTATCAAATGTTACTCTTTTGAAATTCAGAGTTACTTAATTATATGCTTGTTATTAGTATTTAAAACATTCCGTAGAAAAAATATTTTATTCTAACTTAAGTTAAGGCCAATAGTAACAGCGTCCTCAATACTGTGGTAACTTCACTCTGCTTGTTTATATATTAAATTGCGTTTTATTACTTTGGATAATATTAGCTAAAAAACAGGATTCTAATATTTATTATAAACAATTTTTTTAGTTTTGGGTTACAAGCTATCATCTTTCTTTGAATGGATAGAGAATATAGTTTAATGTGTTTTTTTAGAGCCAGGTTGTTCAATGACATTGTAAATTAACAACGAATAAGGCTTTCATATCAGAGATTGAAGATTTATTTAAGAAAAATTGCAGTAAATGATGTTATAGACCAGTGCAGCGTATTCTATGATTTCTGCTGTGAAATGTGATATTTTATGGTAAATGTTTAAATTTTCTTAAATACTGTTTTTAAAATTTTTTTACCACACCAACGAAAATTAGGTGAAATTTCCTGTTAATTTGTTTGCCTGTCCTAGCTGCACAGCAGAAATACGGATACGTATATATAAAATAAGTTTTAACAAGTTTATTTAAATTACAAAGCTGATATAATTTCATTATTTACCACAAACTACCACTTTTCGTGAAGTATTATTCCACGTAAAAATATTTAACTAACGTCTCTTAGCATTTAGTCACTTTGCGGATGAATAAGTCGTATTCCCTAACTGTGAGAAATGTAATACAATGGTGTAATTCGATAAAAACAGTTGGGCTCGAGATTCCTGGTGATCCTTTGAAAACAATTTTATTATAAGTTTTGCTATTTTTGATTTACAGGTTATTCGTACACATTCTGCTAGATTGCCACGCGAAATTAACCACGTACCACCTACTTCCCAACTTCTTGTTTTCTCTCAATTCCTAAAGCACGTTTTTACGGAAAGTAAATTAAAAGTATAAACTAGACGATTCCGTTGTACATTTTTGCGAACGCTTGTTGTGGAAGTTAGGGAAGCCATAGGCGCAAACTGATTACCTTCCTCTCTTTGAATACTTGAATAGATGCGCCGTATGTTGGCAGATGATGTATATAAAGTAATCTTACAATCTTTATTGCAATCATTTTCAATACAATTCTACAAAGCCAAGGAATTATCTTAAAAATTAAATCAGTTCATTCGAGTTATTTTCAAGAACATTTAATTAGGATCTTAAAAACGAAATTAACATGTTTATAAATTGCATTCCTTTGTTCTAAAAATGTGTATATTTCAGTGAAATTAATAAATGGTATATACAGGATTAATCTGAGAAGCACGGACAATCTCTGTCTTTATATTCTTTATGAAAAAATAGGTCGAAAACACAATTGCAACATATGGTCGACGAAGCTTTGTAAGCGGGGTACGCACCCTTGAAGGTGGAGCGGATATTATGGTAATTGTAAATGTTACAGAAAGTATTTTTAATGGAACAATAACATCTAGGGTAATGACGCAGTAACCTGTGCGTTGAAGGTCACCAAAACAGGAAGACACGCCATTTGCAGTGTAGGCACAGGTGTCGTAGGGCATCTCGTCAGTGCTCTGAGTAATGTGACATAACTGCGTTATTTGTTGCAAGAGTTCAAACTGGAACAAGAGGCGGCCTAAGCCAATCACAGCTTGACTAGAGCATGCGGTGCGCCCACCTTCGGAAGAAAAGTGCATCGCTGGTTAGAAAAATATCTCACCGGTTACCAAAACAAAGGTGTATTTAAGTGAGGGTCGATAGGGCCCTGTCCACACGCTAAAATTAGGGAAAGAAACAAATTTATACAATGGCAAATATCAAACTAAATGGACAATTCAGAATCATAAACAGATTAAAAATATCTGTTGCGTAGAATGTTGCTAAACATACATAACAGATTATACATATAGATACCTAAAATTAACATCACTTAACGAAAATTACCCAGTTACAGAACTGACACACACAGGGAGACTTAACAAATAGTTAGAAATATGAGAATGGTAATTCTGTCTTCTAAAGTGAAACCCAGAAAGGTGTAAAAGAAATGTTAAAATATTGATTTAAACAGCACACAATTATTATTAAAACAACTTCAGCAAATTAATTTTCATAACCTCCTAAGTTGTGAGGTGAAACAATGTTTTAATCATGTCGGTTGATAATGGGGTGTGGTAAGGGTGATTAGGCGCTCTGTGAGGGGGTGCGGAGGGGGTAAGGGGTGAGGACTTGGAGGGGCAGGATTGTTGTCGGTGTTAGGGGGGCTATGACCGCTTATCCACCCCGATCCATCGAATCTGGCTTGGATCCTCAAATCCACTTTTACTGCTGTGAGGATTAAGTGGCTTATTCCATTATGCGCCTCGAAACCTCTTGCTCCTCTAAGGACTTTTCAGCTCTCGCATCACGCAGTTTTGAATTAGTTTTCCTAAATGTTTCAATTTTTTTGTGAACATTTTTGGTGAAAATAATTGTTGAGTAAAATAACTAATTTCTGGAGTGAAACTGAACATTTTGTCAAAAAAATGGCCGTCTTAGGCCGCCGGGTGCGGCCACTTTGTCAACCGAGTTGTAGCCCAGTCATATTAGGTAAAAAAAGGGGTCAACCTCGGAATGAAAGATAGTAAGCTGTAAATTGGTATAAGCCTTTGTTTTGTCGTTCTTAATGTTGTCTCAAAAGTCACCAATGTTATAGTGTCCGCGTCTTAAGATATTGAAGGTCAAAGGTCATAAAAATCGGTTTTTCGCGAATATCTCGCTGTTTATGGCTTAAATAAGATTTGCACTTATTATAAAAGTTGTAGAATATAAAATTCTCTACAACTTCTGTTTGAGCTTTTTTTTNTTGCACTTATTATAAAAGTTGTAGAATATAAAATTCTCTACAACTTCTGTTTGAGCTTTTTTTTCATACGATCAACTGTTTCTGCGGTAGACCGCAAAGAGTGCGCCGCGCACAGTCATATATGGTCTAANTCATCAACATATAAATCGTGTCTACTACCAGATTCAAACGTGGTTAGGGAAGGACTTAGAACCTCAAGAATGGGGCCGGATGCTTGAAAATGAAATCCTGGAGCCCATAAGAACGTTATTGCCTCCAGCACCAGCTGAAATACTAAATATAATATTTTGCAATTGCAAAAACGGTTGTGGTTCCCGCTGTGGATGCAGAAAATCAGGGCTACTATGTTCTTTAGCTTGTGGCCAATGCAATGGACAAGCTTGCCTCAACGCTTCACTATATCCAAGTAATCCCGATGAAGAAAGCGCATACGATCCTGAAATTCTGGAAGGTTTGGAGATGACTATGACCGATAATGAGGATGATGACAATGAATTAAACATTTTCGAGCGACAACAAGAAGAAGATGACGAAGAAGAAGAAGATAACTAGCTTCCATTTACAATTTTATTATAATTAAAATCAACAAAAATTCTTTTAATATTTGAACTCACATTTCAATAAATGTATAATAAGCTATATTTAATGATAAATAAATATATGTATAAAATATATTCCCTTACTGGCTTTTTAAATTAAAATATAACTAAAATATACATTCCAGAATTATTAATATACTATAGTTAAATATAAATAATTAAGTCACTTATTTTAATTAAATATAAATAATTTATAATTAGTACATAAATAATGGGCATTGTTTAATAATTATACTTTTTTAGTAAATAATTAACTTTATCCAACGTACTGATAACCGTAACTCACGCTTGACCTTGCATTAGACCATATATGACTGTGCGCGGCGCACTCTTTGTGGTCTACCGCAGAAACGGATGATCGTATGAAAAAAAAGTTCAAACAGAAGTTGTAGAGAATTTTATATTCTACAACTTTTATAATAAGTGCAAATCTTATTTAAGCAATAAAAAGCGAGATATTCGCGAAAAACCGATTTTTATGACCTTTGACCTTCAATATCTTAAGACGCGNAAAAAAGTTCAAACAGAAGTTGTAGAGAATTTTATATTCTACAACTTTTATAATAAGTGCAAATCTTATTTAAGCCATAAAAAGCGAGATATTCGCGAAAAACCGATTTTTATGACCTTTGACCTTCAATATCTTAAGACGCGGACACGATAACATTGGTGACTTTTGAGACAACATTAAGAACGACAAAACAAAGGCTTATACCAATTTACAGCTTATTATCTTTCATTCCGAGGTGAAACCCCTAATATGACTGGGCTATTGGCTGGTGACTCATAGCTCCTGATGCATTATACCTGACCCAGAACCTACATTTCCCGACTACATATCTTCTTAATTGGAATATGACATTAAAAATTATAAAACTGAAACGGTTTTCTTTAGCTTATATTTTAAACTATTCACACAATAGCATTAAACGAATATCATTTTAGTCAGGCATCATGCATCTGGAGACAGAAGTCACCTGCCAACTCGGTTGACGAGGCGATCGCTGCCGGTGGCCTGGGACGGCCATTTTATCGACAAAAAGGTCTGTTTGACTTCATTAATCACTTCAGAACTTAATTATTTTACCCGAAAATCCTTTTTTTCATCAAAAAATGTCCAAACCATTGGAAAAATGAGAACAGCAGATTAGAAACTCCATAATGCGAGAGCCGAAAGTCATCAGAGAAGCAAAAGGATTCGAGTCTCTTAGCGGAATGAGCCACTTAATCCTCAGGGCAGTAAAAGCGGATTCGAGGTTCAGAGACAGGTCCGGCGGATCGGGGTGGATCAGTGGACATGCCCCCCTATTCCGACCTCTATCCTGCCCCTCCATGTCCTCACACCACTTACCACCACATATCTGCATATCCACACACATTTTCACCCTCTCATTACCGCCTCACCAACCACCACTCCTGGCAATTATAAAAAAAACAAAACATAGAAAAAATTATTTTCAAAATCAAGGCACATATAAAGTTAAACTGCGCTCTCATCATACCACCCAAATCATAGAAAAAAAACCCGAAAAACTAGAACTAAAAAATTGCACTAGAAATTTTTATTTTTAAAATCTACCTCAAGATAGCTTTCGTGTCGTCCATTTCCAAACATTTTGGAGACGAGACACCCCACCAAAATTACAACTTTCCTGCCTGTGTACGCACGCAAATTGCACGTTTAGTCAGATGCACACACGTGTACAAAATACACCTCATCCCAGTAACACACGCAACGAAGCAAGCATGAACACACAGACAAAGGCACGCACACGTCCCCCAAACACACACCCACACACACACCTAAGCATGCACGCACGTAAACGCACACAGGTTTACAGGGTTACGGGAACAGAAGTAGCAATTATTTAAATACAACCTTTGGCACAACGCAAATGTATCCACATCAGTTTGAGTAGGTACACATCTGCCGGAGCTTTTATTCATTTTTATTTTCTCTCTTTGTAGTTTTCTCCTGTGTAATTGCATTTGTTGCAATGAAGCAATTCGTAGAATCTGATGTGTCGAGCTGGTTTGTTTCACCGCTTGTGTTGCTGAGACGATCACCGTCAGTGCGTGTAGGCGTAGCAGTTGTTGGTGTCCTACTTCCTCTTCCAACAGAGACACAGCCAGGGATTCTAGAAAAGACTTGGTTGTTACCTTAGCTTTCTACCATTGTTTTCATTTTATATGCTTGTTGCCTGTCGACTTTCCGTCCATTTTCTTCTATCACTCGATTTCGTATTGCTCACCAATTTATTAAGTTGGGTGGTTGTCATTTTCTTATCACTGGCTGACGTAAATTTTACGAACATACAAGCTTTTTTTTTTGTTTCGACAAATGCCGGAGTATTTACTTTGTCAAATATTACAGGAAGTTCTGTTAAAAGTCTAACAAAAAAATTACACACAGAAAAAAAATTAACCACCAATATCGTCTTCTTCGCTGGATGACATCGCATATACGTGTTCAGTGGGAAAACGAAATAATAAAATCATGCGCTGTGCAGTCCAGCAAGACACTGGTCTCCCGGCCGTCGCCGTTAACTGACGATGAAACAGGTTGGGGGGAACATAAAAGGCGCAAACTCAGCTGCAGCTTAGTTTGTTCACGGTAAAGGACACTTTAAAGGCCCTAGTTAATTTTTTCTTTCAGCCAATTTTTTGTATCCATTAACCAAATTTTAAAATAAATATTGCCGTGTAAGTAATAAACACAGTGTGTAGATTCCACCGCACTCGGAATTTAACGTCTAAGGCTAAAACAAAATACACCTTCGGCTAACATTCCAAATGGGAGGGCTTTCAAAAGTATTCACTTTACCGCGAATAGCCTGTAAGCCTATTAACTGCTATTCAACTTATTTTTCCAAAATAATTTGTTTCGCATCTTTAACCATTGTCAAAGATTTCCGCATTGATTAATCATTTCAGTGCCACATGGGAATATACAGATATAACCAAAACAGTGCAAAATTAAAAATTCCGTTCATGCGTTAATTGTCAAATTTTGATTTTTATCATCCAGTCATAAATTTTTACTATCAAGGTTTGTAAAAAAAATCTCAGCTTGAAGGAATACTACACGCTTGAACTTTCTCAGTTATTTCTGCCTATAAATAGCATTTGTTTATTGAACTGATTTTTAGAGAAAGCTAAAATTTCACAAAGAAAAAGGTTTTGTTTAATCAGACAAAGTTCATTTGATGCAACCAAATTAATTGTTCGTAGAGGGGCAATGAATTATTTTATTGCTGAAACCAATTTTTTTTTATTTGTTTGCTACAAACAAAGATTGGTTGACGCATATAAAGATTTGTTTGGCTCTACGTAAATAAAACAGTTTCAGATAATGCAAAAAACTGGAATCCTAACCGAGATTCGAACCCAGAGCGGTTGCCCCCGAGCGCTACGCTCTAGCAACTCCAGCTTGAGCGTCTACTAGTAACAAAATATATTTTTCTAAATACGTATATTTCGAACACTGGACAACTTGTGCAAATAAATATTTAATGTTTTATAGCTTTACTTTTTGGTTTCCTGTTGAACTTCTTTTATGGATGTGATTATACAATTACTAATCATCAATAAGTGCACTGCAAAACACTGTTACTATCCTAATTGACAAATATTTTCGAACGAATGCAATTAAAAGAGTGACCAACAAATAAATTCAGTTGACTCAACTAAATATTTTGTTGACAGAATAATTACTTTTGGCCCAGCACAGAAGTTTTGTTAATTTAAGAGTGCATTTTGTTAGAAAAACAAAATTAATTTTATTGCTTTTTGAGTTTTGTTAACTTAACAAAATATTTTGTTGGGTGTATTTAATAAATTTTGGCCGTTAGACAAACGATTATTTTGTTGACTTTTCTCTCGGTGTACCTTATATATGCAAGCTAGTAGTTGCTAACTTTAATTCACTTTAGCTATTGTTTTACAATAATTTCCTTTTGCAATTCATTTTTTTTACTAACTACTCTAAAACTAAGTGTTATATGGGCCCGCGGTAGGGACGGGAGTTAAGTGCGTCTCAGGGCTAAGCCCCATACGCCTACAAGGAAAAGAGTATCATGCAAGGTGACATGCATCACGGCAAAGAGGGATTGGGCTGCCATGGCCAGATTGTGGCCATGACAACCTCCCTAAGTGTACTTATAGCTAAACTATAGTTAGAAGAGAAAGGTAAAAACCGGCATAGTCACCGTAAAAACCCTTTCGACAGGAAAGAATTAAAAATTGTTTCATGCATTATCATGCTTAACAGAAATAGCTACAGGAGACAGAGGATAGGAATCATGCTCTTTATTATGATAGGATATAAGTGTTAGTAGAGAGGGGGCGGGAACTTTCCTTCAACTGGGGCTNAACTTTCCTTCAATTGGCGCTGGGTTTAACCAGAGTAACACTTGCGCATCACTCTGGTGGGGGGAGAGCACAATTGGGCAGGTCCCCCCCGAAACCGGATCCCCAGTGGATCCTGCATCTAATTTCAAACGAATATACATATTATATTGTTACGTGTCGCCTCTTTGCATCGCTAGCGAGCGAAGATTGTGTGGAGGAGAGAAATGTTATATGATACTCCGGCGGCGTTTACAAAGCCGGCGTCACAAGGTCAGCTGCGGCTTGCACTGCGATAAGATTTTTTGTAGCTCGCATGCTCCTAAACTTCAGTATATTGAATTTCTGCACTTCTCTGAAGAATTTTCTGGTTTATGCCCTAGTTTCTCTCAGCGCGACTCTGAGTGCGGCAAACATTCGAAATCAAGGCCAGCGACAGTATTTAAGCGCGATGGGACTCCGAGAAGAGAGTTGATGAGTGCCTGAAGTTTGGGCGTTTGCGCGACCTTGAGCGATAGACGGAGAGCGAAAAAAGAAACTAATGGCGAGAGAAGTGATCAGCGGGAGGAAAATCTGTGACTGCGACCATCGGTGCAGTGAAAAGTGCAACTGGCAGGTTACGCTAGAGTAAGACTTTACAAATGATGGCAACAGACAGACATAACATGTGCTCATGATAATGTGAGTTAATTGACTATAACCAAACAGAGACGATGAGAATAACTTTAATCAGGGTTGAGATATACATTGAATAATACGCTCACCAAAAATGCAAGACAATAATAGTGGAGATAGACTGACGCTGTAAATAATAGCTGTGTGAAAAAAACTAAAATCAAATATAGTTATGTTATTTTTATAAAGACCTCCATCCCTCACGAACCACGATACGCCCCTCAAACTTCTTGTTACAATATGTAGGATTATATAAATGAGCGTGCGTGCGTGAATGTTTTAGTTTAACTAAAATGTCACTCTATTGTTTTCGATGACATTTCGTAAATAGGCACATGAGCTTGTTTCCTGATAGAAGAATTTTGACGTATATAAACTGGTCAAATTATTAGATCGTTAGTCACATGAAAAACATACATTTCAACAAATTTTACTAATGACATATTCGAGATTTCCAGATACTCTAAGTGTTTTGCAAAACCGTCTGCACGATTGTAACAAATTTCCGTATGCTTAGTCATTGTTCAAATTTATGAAACCCTGTTATACTGTGTACCATATAAGAAGGCCACTTTCTTGACAGTTGACAATCGCCGCGCCTTTTCGTTTATGTATCCATTCGCCATCAAATGGCGTTTCAAGAATAGGCTTTGATGTGGCCAGGAGGTGCTGCTGCGTGCGGCAATTGGTGAACTGCTTTGGTGGCGCTGCATTCGTAAACGGAGCTTGTGGACGTGTGTAGGGTCGTTCATAAACGGGGTTTACGAAATACAAGTTACTTTAAAAATTATACAGAGCTCGCGGGAAAATAAAATTATTTATATATGCGCGTGAATACGTTATTTTAAAAAACAAAACTATAACATGTTTCTGAGTGTAGTTCGGGATATGGATGACAGATGGCGTGGAAGGGCATATTGCAACATATGGTGCACTTTTAACTCACAAGATAGCAGCACCTGGTTTGAGAGTCTGGAAACTTTGGATTTTTTCGTCACATTTGGATACGTATCGTTTTATTGTGCATCTCATTTTGAACACCTATACATTACTATTTTATCACGAAGTTTCGTTTCTAAAACTAAAAACTGCTGTTTTATGACCACGTAAAATAAAATGTATTAATTAATCTACGAACTCTTTCTTAACCGCGTATTTTCTGTTTGTGTGATGTGCTTCGGCACTGCTCTCAGAATAGCCAATGTAATATTAACTTTTATTCGTTCGTGCATCAGCTGATACAGGATTTTGTAAATGGGACATTAGTTGTTTTCAATATATTAAGTTGCCACCCACTGACTGTCAGAATGTGGCCTTCTTATATGAAATGAACTATAACTGAGAAGTAGAAGTAAAAAATAAAATTCGTTAATATAATAATTACCGTTAACCGTTAACTACACTTTTATGCAATAATTAAGGACGCTTACCAAATGCAATGCAAATGCGTCGCCATTTGTATCGTCATTAAAACAGTATCACGTTACGTCCCCGAGGTATCTGTACAAATGGTGTGTTCGTAGGCCTCAGTGCTGACGTTTAGGTACACTCAGAGGCAGATAGTATATTCTATAGTTTTCCAATAGGCACAACATAATATGGGTTTCTGGCATGCAGCTGGTGTACATTTGAATGCAATGGCTTAAAGAACCCATACTGACGATGTTGTGTGAAGAAATATTGTCGGGCGACTGTAGTCAACACTGTTAAAATTTTCACTAAATATTAACGGTTAGTACACGAAAAGTCAATCCGTAATGACAAAAAACGGAAGCAAGCTCCGCAAATACGGAATACAAAAGGATTCCGAATTTCCTATTGCTTCGATTCTCGGAAATTATAGTGCCGAATCGACACGAAGCTTTCTTCGCCACTACAGCAAGAATCTGGTATGCGGCAGTCAAAATATCCACGCCACTTAGACCTATTCCTTCACACCCTCAATGTAGTATCAGGCAACTGTAACAGTTAGCAATATGTAAAAGATTCAAATGTTACTATAAACTGGGAAAAAAATATTCGCATGTTATATTTCTAGAAATAAAATACGCTGCCAGAAAAGGAAAACAGCGCACGACGAAGAAACCATGCGACGACTGCAAAACTGAGTAAATAGCGAGATTACGGGCTGATATGCACATGATCCCATGTTGGTGGGTTTGCATTTGATCGCACACCCGGCGATGGCACTGCAAGCACCGATCAACTAACGTACATAGTAACGTGTAGTTGAAGCCGCATTAACGAAAAAAACACCACACGTTACCAAGCAAGCGTGCAGAGTGAAGAAGAATGACATAAAGACGCCAAAGACGTCACTTTACGTGATTGACGGACTTCGAGAGAAGACTCTTAATCGGACTGAAGACCGCAGGGTGGTCGTATCGCAATATACACTGAAGAGCCAAAAAAAAACTGGTACACCTGCCTAATATCGCGCAGCCCCCCCCCTCCCCGATCACGCAGAAGTGCCGCAAGACGACGTGGCATGGACTCGACTAATGTCTGAATGTATGCAGGAGGCAACTCCATACCATGAATCCTGCAGGGCAGTCCACAAATCCAATCTGCGCCAATTTGAGAAAGTGTGGCTCGTCTGTCACGTTTAATGATTCTCGTCAGTCGTTTTTGTCCCGTTCTTTCACGATCTTTTTCCGGCTGCTGCGACGTCGAAGATTTGATGTTTTACCGGATTCACGATATTCACGGTACTCTCGTGAAATGGTCATACGCGAACATCCAAATGTTATCGCTACCTCGGAGATGCTATGTCCCATTTCTCGTGCACCGACTATAACACCACGTTAAAACTCACTTAAATCTTGATAACCTGCCATTGTAGCAGCAGTAACCGATCTAGCTGCCGACCGCACCGCGTTACTCTGATTGGTTCCATACCTCTGTTATTTTCATACGCACGCCTATACCAGTTTTTTTTTTTACTCTTCAGTGTAGCTCACCATGTGGATCGTTCAGGCCATACTGTTCGATACTCTTGGGAACAGTGAATGCGTGATGGTACTCACACACGAAGGGGTGGCTCAGGATGGACGAGGTCGACTACCAGTCGAGAGGATCGAAAGATCGTGTGCCAGGTGCATAGGGGTCCAATGGCGACCCGATCCACGACAATAGCAAGTTTTGGGGCTCATGTATTCCCAAGAACCATTTCCCGACGCTCCCCTCAAAGGATATACTCCTATCACAAATTTCGCTGAGCAGTGGATGGAAATAGAAAGAGGCTTTGCAGAGAAGTGTAATTTACCTTGTTTCTGTGGATCCATTGACCAGAAACTTGCTGTTGTCCGTGCACCAATGTTAAGTGGAAGTGAATATTATAACTTTAAACTGCACTTCAGTACAGAGTATTTAACATACCAGACGATATTGTAATAACCGGGGACTCAGCGTTTCCTTTGAAGCACTATTGGATGAGAACTTGCCCAAGGAAAGGAGCAAACAAAGAAAACCTGTTCTACAAATACAGAATAAGACGAGCTAGGCACACATTTGAAAATGCGTTTAGTGATTTGGTGTCTCAGTTTCGTGTATTTTAAAAACCCATTCCTACAAATGTAGACACAGTATGCCATGTTAGTCACATGTTATTATATATGAATATGTTTTCATCTGTATTTTATTGGGTTAAATTTTCTAGTTCATTTGTATAGTATTTGTGGAGCTTGCCAGTCCGCTCGCCTGCTCTCATTAGTGTCAACATGTCATACACGACCACGCATTTACAGAAAATGTCAGTCATCAAAATGAACAGTGCTGGACGATGCGGGTTTTCTCGGGGATCTCCCGTTTCCCCGCCCTTGCATTCCGTCGTTGTTCCATAGGTACTCACCTCTATTTGCCCTCATCGGCTCTCAAGACCTCGATGTTAGGAGTCGCCCAAACCTCTCCACCAAGCCAGCCGTCTTCATTTACGTTCAAGCAGACGCATAGTGCAGAGAATCGTCAGCCTGTTTCGTATTGAGGGGCTAGGAATTACGTCACCAGGAGGCCTGCTCTCGTCAGCGCTACACACAGTATGTGTCGAGATAGTGAACTAAACATAGGTCGACCAAGCCAGCGAGGCTTGCTATCACCTGACGTCATTGAAACCAAACGTTGCCAAGTCGCACTGTGCTTGACGCGCGCGACAGAGAGCGGTGCCAGCTGCCCTCGGAAACGAACGGCGGGAGGAGTACGACTTCTACCAGATTGATGCGCATCCATTATGACACAAATTCTAACAATACAGCAGACGAGCACTGTCCGTACCAAGAAAACTGGAAATACATTTGTCCTAGTGTACGTCCGCTCTTGGTATAATAGATATAACAATAACTTACGGAATATAACACACATGCATGGAGAAAATTTAAAGAAAATAATTTTGTAAAAATTAATTATGTTAAGCAAGTTTTTATTAAATGTGAAGATACCATACGAAGGGTAGCGCATATGTTTATTCTAAAAAGAAATGCATGCAATTTTCGCAGTCGCGAAATGAATTTTGCGAGCTCTCATGACACGAACTTGCTAAGGTCACGACCGCGAAGATGCAGAATGAATGCTGTAGAATCCCCAAAAGCTTGTGGTATAAGAACATCAATTTAGCGGTACAGCATAGAAAACTCGGAACATATTTGATAATAACTACAAGCGACATAATAAAAACATACGAACTAACGTAATGTTGGCTACCAACGTTTCGTTGTAACCAGTGATACGTAGGTTACTAACGTATTACGGGATATTTTTACATCGCATTTACTATACAATGTTAAACGGATCCCTTATATTTTATCAAATAAAACATTTTAAAAATGATGTCAATGCATATGTTGCTAAGTCTGCGTGTAGTACACGACTATAATTTAATGTACGATACGATTCGATTTTTACACAAAAATAAATTCGATTTACCACTACCAATATGTACAAAACGATCACAGATAATTGACTTCGTATGAATTAAAGCTACGTGTTTTGGCTAATATATGAATATGATGGTTAATTATATAAACTACAACTGTTACAGTATGATTATTAAACATTCATACGAATCATTGTAGTAGTCTTATGTAATGTTTGTGTTAGGAGATGATTCTAAATAGGGTCTACAGTGTTTTTTACTGAGCACAAAAGATTGTTTACTAACGTTGGAGTAACTTAGACACTTACATAATGCATAAAGTGAATTCATTTTCTGGCAAATTATTTCTCTTATTACTGCTTCAATAAAAATTGCAAAAAAATTATTAAGTTTATGAAGTTTTAAGCATCCATTGAATCTTACAAAATATGAAGAAAAGCAATAACAAGAAATTACTTTATGATACCAAATAAACACTCATATTGCAATGATATTATGGGAAGCAGGCCACGCCCTGTGCTACTGGGTGTTACTTCACGAGGTATGCAAACACATGGCTCGCTTGTGGGTAATAAGGTTTTATGTGATAACCATTGGTCCAAAGCTTCTGAAGATTTTAGTCTAAGTCATCACAGAGATAATCGCTGTGCGGACATGGGAAAAGAGAGGGAAATATTTCTGTAGCTGGTAAGCGGTTAAGCATTTTTGATATCTCCCTGGCCCTAACTGCATATGATTCAACGTACGGTGACAATCATGCTGCCAGTAAAGTCAGCAGCTTTGCAGTGAAGATAGTTACATGCGTTAACGTCGTTTTAAAAGTGTAGGGCCTTGTGTTAAATTTTGTGAACACTAGATTCATTTTATTTAGCTCGTGTTTGTCACGAAATACTAAGAATTGGCATATTATTAATTAAGATTTTACGTTCCTAACAATTTCTAAGTTCCAGTCGATCGGCGTAGGAATGCAGTGTTCTGCCCCTTGGCTATGGCAGAATGATATGATATAAGCGGGAAAGGAGGTCCTATGCAAGGCTTTTAAAAGTGGAGTGGAGAGCTTTTGACGGCACTTAACATCCAGGTCTTGAGACCCGATGAGGGTGGAGTGGAGCAAGTATCGAACTGCACTGGAATACACGGGCGGGGGAAACGGGAGATCCCTGAGAAAACCCGCCCACCAGAAGCATCGTCCGGCACAAGTCCAACATGCCAAAACCCCGAGAGTAACCCCACCGGTAATCGAACCCGGTTCATCTAGGTGGGAGGCGAGAGGTGTGACTACTACATCACCGTTGCCCCCGCTTTCAAAAGTTTTTAGTTAACTGCGAACGAACTAGTTTATAACCACGCTTTCTTTCATTAACTGCGAACGAACTAACTTATTTACAACGCTTTCTTTCAAACAATGAGGCCAATGTTTCCGAGTGGCTAGCGCTCTTGCATCACACCACGGCGATCCCTGTTCGACTCCCGGCAGACACACCCGGATTTTCGTGAGTGGGGAAACTTGGCTGATGCTGGTGTTGGTCGGTGCATGGGTTTTCTCGGGGTGCTCTCTTTTCACCGGCCTTGCCCTCCGCCGCCGCTCCATTTCACAGTATAAGTGCTATAACAGAGGAGCGTTAAAAACGCTGGGCGGGTGATACGCGGCGGGTTACACGCTTTAACGTAACCCATGTATTCAAATGCTGTAAACTGAACAGGCGTTTTACACGAGCATGTGACGGCGTTGGTAGCGTGTCACCAGGGTGGAACGTAACGTGTCGCGTTGAAGACGCGAACGCCCCAACTAGTAACAAAAATATACGGGCAGCTCACCCTCCCGAGTGTTTTCAAGTCAGTCGGTTCCATCTGCTGCGTGGGCAAGTAACACTCAGTCGCTCATGTTTGACGTAGAGGAATTCATCCGTGAAATTGAAATTGAAAAAAAAAAAAAACAGCTGGTGAAAACTGCGTTTTGACATACGGCAGTAGAAACCAATTTATGTCAATATTTCAGGTGATCGTCGAGTTTTAAATTGAACACACTAGTATTAACGCTCGTAAATATGATTGGATTCACCCACCAACGACGATGGCTTTTTTTTTTCCCCCACCGAAGTTCATTAAACAAAGTACATAAAAGCCACATCTGCGTGACATCCACTTCGCTACTGTCTGTCAGGCCGCCTCATGAATTTTGAATGCCGCTGTGCACGTCACGTTTAAACCGAAGTTTCTTGTCCGCCCGTATGTTTTAACATCTCGACAGGTAACCCACCGCATGTCGCTCGCCGAGTTTTTAACTGTCGTGTATTATAGCCCATCTGCACATCACCAAGAAAATCCAGGCGAATCCCGGTCTTCCCGATCTGTGTGTTGATTCTCAAACTTCCAAAGTGTCAATAGAAACTACACAAATTATGCAAAATTTTCTTAACGTTTCTCTACCAAGTCTGCCATAGAAGGTCAATTTTAGAAGTTTTTTCTTCTCTTTTGTTATTCTATATACAATAATTAGTAGACACTGAAAACTTATTAAATTTTATTATTTGGTAATGCAGAAAGATGAGGTCCAGTCCTGTCCGACGCAAGGCCGTGCTACAATTACCGTCTACCTTGGTCTTTAATGTCTCTTTGTCATGTTCTATCAAACGATACCAGGGAGTACATACAAACATGCTGCAGTAATTAAGATTCCTAAAAGTATCATATCATGTACATTTCTAAAAATTACTCTATAGCGCAGTAAATGTGTACTTTTTCAGTTTTTTCTTTTAAATATTTAAAAATAATATTGACCTTGTTTAGTTGGAGGTGTCTGAAAGGCAGTTTGGAATATGTGTGCTTAATTTTTGCACACAGATTCATGAGTATGTTAAATAACATAATTAAATTTATTTTACTAAATTGAAGTTCGTTTACAATTTTATTTGCTTTAAAGGAGTTACTGCATTATTTTTAAAATACCGGTAATGCAGGTCAAAAGATTACTGCCAACGCCTTTGTGTATACGTTTGTCTCGCGTTTCCTGGACAAAATATTCTTCTTCTTCTACGAGACAACTCACAAAGCGACACAATTATATAAGTTAACCATAACCATGGGACACGAAGAGACATGACCCAATGGGACATCAAGAGAAAAGAGACCTAACGTCACACGGTCATGTGAATCAATCATTGCGCAGTCTGCAATTGACACAATCCGGGACATGTCAACTGTAGCAAGGCCCTTAAGATCATCTAGATAATTACTAAAAAATAGCCATATCTGTGTTGCTTTGAGGCACGTGACTTTGAGATACGTTCCCACCAGAGTACTCTGCGTTGCGGACTTGAATTTGCAATGAAATTTTCATTTACTCAGAATTAAAAATATAAACTCGTAACCTACCTTGTAACGGCGGGGACTTGGTCCGTTATCTAACATTTCTGCTGTGTTCATCAGTATCACCACTCAGTGAAAACGGGAGACAACGGTTCTTGCCTGAATAATGCCGCCATTAAGTGGTAGTAACCATGCTATGTACTGAGAAAAATATTTTGTTGAAATAAAATTAGAACTTTTTAGCGCAACCTAGATTATTTATTTGTGTGGGGCCAATAAAATAATTTGTTGCGGAAACCAAATTATTTTTGTTCTTATTTGGTTTCCCGAACGTTTTAAGATTTTGTTGGTTCATTTACATATTTGCATGGCTGCACCTACATCAGAGTTTCGGTTGTTATAACAAATTAAAAAAGGTCCGAGATTTTAACCCGTAACGCTATACCTGAACGACTTCGACCACAGTGACTTATAATGAAAGAGGAAAAATTTTCTAGTAGTACTGTATTTATTGCCGGAAATAAACGTAAAATTATTTCAAGTTTTATAGCTTTCTTGTTTTGTTGTATGTTGGAACTTTTCAATTGAGTCTGTTCGTGTCTTTACTAAGCATAGATAACTACACTAACAAACACTGTTGTAACAGAAAGTATGACCAAACTCCCGAGCTGCAAATTTGAACGAAGACATTCAAATTACCAGATTAATTTATAGCCAACCAAATAAATGCCGGTAATGGACTAACCTGATTTTGTTACCGCAACAATTTCTTTCATAATAAATGCATCATATTGTTTCAGGTAACGAAATTCTTATTCACTCCGGATGATATACTCATTTGACTCTACCGTGATATTTATGTTTATGGCAACAAAGCGGTTTAGTTCAACGTACTTGTAAAATGACTGTTCATGATTTCGGAACAACAAAATAGATGTTTTTATTTAATGCTTTATTTGGTTCACGGAAACGAATGCAGGTGTTTGGAGCAAGAGCAGATTAGTTGAGTGTATACAACATTTTACAGTGTAAACAAAGATATTTTGTATGGTGTATTCACGGTTGCTTCCAAATTTTTTGAAGCCTTGCTAAAAATCTGCTTCGAGGATACTCCTCCGCCTCATACAAACAAAGTCTAGAAACTTCGTCAAAGGGCAACGCACCACAATCGTGCGCACTCAGTGTAATAATATATTGCATTAGAACTGTTTCTTACTAGGCATTACTAACATACCTTTTTTCCCACTGTTTTTTATTAAAATTAATTATTAATGAAATATTATATCTTATAGACAATACATAAGTCAAACTTCAATTTAACTTAAAATAATGTAGCCTACTTTTTATGAGTGAGTGAATGATGAGATTTGGGCGGCTCTTAACGGCGAGATCTTGAGAGCTGACGAGGGTGACGGAAGTGAGAATGGAGCAGTGCCGGAATGAAAGTGTGGGCGAAACGGGAAACTCCCGAGAAAATCCCCGACCAGCGCCATTGTCCCGCACTATTCCCACATGTGAAAGTCCCGGAGTGACCCGGCCGGGGATTGAACCCGGTTAGACTCGGAGGGAATCGAGCAGGCTAACCGCACAGCCATCGCGGCCCCTTCTACTTTTTATGTTAATTTATGTCAATATAAGTATAAAGCGCTTGTGATACATGGCATGATTAGTAAACAAATAAACACGTCATGCATGGGTTTATTTTCAAAAGGTTTGTTAAAAAAAGTGTGAAGATACCTCGAATTGACTATACATATGTGAAACTTAATCAATTGCTCATTGTGTTTTGCGTCTCTCCATGTACATGATCTGTGTCATCGGGGGAATAATTTCGTCCTCGTGACAAGAACCACGAGGGGGTGGACGAGGTACAGGGGTTGGAAAGGAGATGAAAATGGTTGGCGACCGTGCACGCGACAAGAGCGAGTGCTTCGCCAGAAGCCCCTCCTAGTTGACAGCGAAGGTCCGCCCACGTGTTGAAAGGGAATCGTTGTACAATCCCAACTCACCCCACGTACTCAACCAGGTCCCCTCCCCAACTGCCATTTTTTTTATCGCACCCTTCGCGAGGCACTCGTGCCCCAGTTTTCTATTGGAGCAGCGGCGTTGTGGCCATCGAGCGACACGCGACACTAGCTCTTTGAATTTCGTACTTAAAAAAAAAAATTTTATGTAGCACACTGAACTTTAATATTGCGGTGTAATGAATTTAAAATTTGGAAACTACCGTCATTATACGCCGTTCGCTCTTTACTGAGCACTTTGCGAAGCCCTGCTGGGTATCTGCTCTCCTCGTTCGTATTATTCCGCCTTATGTAAAATTGCCTTTTCCTTTGACTGTCCCGCGTTATTAACGCGCCTTCCATGTTAAAACGTGGAATTTTTAAAAAAGTAAAAAATGCTAATGATACTCCAATGCATGCTCTCGCGTGTATAAAATACGGAACACTACTATCAGTTGCCACAAATTAAAGTATTCGATTCGCAAAACAATGCCAAGTGTTAGATCTATTTTCTTTAATTCGTTGCCAACTTGGAGGCTGCATAACAGTGTGAAGGCTTACTGAAGAAAGTATGTAGTTATAGGTAGCGATATTTTTCAGAGGTTGAGTTCAAAATTACTGTAAAGACACTTTATCAACCATACTCTCGTGTTATTTAGGAGGGAACTAGTATTAGAGCACTTAAACATTTGAACATATTTTTAAGACAGATAAATGTTAGTAAAGGGAATTATCATTACATGTAAGACGATTCTTATAGTCAGAAATATTCAGTATGCAGGATTGCCTGTAATTTGTGTTACTGTACCCAACTGAATAATACTAATCCATGGTAGTCCCACCTTAGTTAAAAGCCGGAAGTTTATTTGAACATGCGATTACGACAGTTGGCACGTCAGTCTTCTTTGCGGGACCTTGGTCAATCCGGCTCTGCAGGTCTCATGTAGTTTGGTGGAGGGAATTCCTGCTGTTTCAACCAGCGGGCTTGGGCAATAGTGTTTTATAATTTGCTGCCTGCTGGCCTGATTGCACTCCTATGTGAGATGACACATTCCGGCAGGGGTTCGAATTAATGCCTCCGCACGCCATAATAACAGAAGGGGAGAGCACGCTAAAGTGGCCACTCTAAGGTAAAATTAGTTTTGAATCGTCTACTGTTCCCAAAAAAAAAAATTTAGTTGTGTTGAGTGTCTTAGGTGGCTCTTAACGACGAGGTGTTGAGAGCCGACGAGGGTGACTGAAGTGAGTATGGAGCAGCGCCGGAATAACAGTGCGGGCGAAACGGGAGAATCTCGAGGAAACCGGCCGACCAGCGGCATCGTCCGGCACGATTCTCACTTGCAAAAATCTGGGAGTGACCCGGTCGGTGATTGAACCCGGTTCGCCTTAGTGGGAGGCAAGCGGTCGAACCGCTCAGCCACCGTGGCCCCAACAAAAATTGAAAATCACCCTTAATACAATATAGTTACTGTATAAACAAACTAAAATTATTTTTTAAATACTATGCATAATTAATTTGTATCGAATTTTTATTTTTTTTGTATCAAATGGCTATTTTGCCATGCTATGTCGAGTAAAGTGACAACTGACTGGCCACTTATGCTATTCGCATTTAACAGTTTCTTCTCTTTGCTATATGTATAATCTACAAACATAAGCTGGGGACTAAATTAGATATTGGTAACTCACTAAAACCAATACAAACGTGAATCGGCGATTTCACAGAGTTTGGAAAATATATTTAGCCTATTATTCCGGTTGCTTGCTAGAAACGACATTCCTTTTCTAGGCGTTAATTTTCATATGGACTAAGATTGCCTCTTCTTTTGCTAACTGCGATCATTGCACTACAAAGTTGCGAATGTTTCAACCCATTAGTTCAAACTAGGTGGCTGGCCACTTTCCCTCTTCGACGTCACTACACAAAAGCTTGTCTAGAATAAAAACTAGCTAATCTACTAAATGTTATTTTACGTGGTTTTAAGCCATAAACATAATATTTCAGTCTAATTATAGTAATGACTTTAAACCTACTACGTACTCAGATAAAATTGACAGTATTTATTTCTAACCGTGCATCAGGCATGAGCAGAAATCACGAAAAATTTAATAAATCCAATAACTTACCAAACAGCCAGCTCAAACGCTGCCAGAACAATAAATAATGGCTTCCCTCTTAACTGTTTCAAATCCTCGCCACCAGACTGCAGCACTTTCCAGAGGAATAACAGCTGATGGCCACTTTAACCGCACTGAAAAACTTACTCAGCTCCCCCNTCATATTCGTGTGTTACTTTCGTGATTGCTCCAAGTAGGGGCCTTCAAAATCCGCTTCGTTATTTCGCGCCACGCTAGACATCACAACGCTGGGCGTACTCGACCCGGTATCGTTTGTTCTTTGGCCGCTGTCTGGGCGCGACGTCTTTTCCCTTTCGTGGTTGGGGGTTTTAGTTAGTTTCCCCTTCTTTCGGTTACCTTCCTTCTTTGCTGCCTCAGTTTCAACCTGTGTTACCCTTATTCTTTACCTGCAGAAGAGCGTCTTTCGCGATGGCATGCCTGTTTAGTATAAGTGTCATTGTTTTTGTTCCCTGTCCTAGTACAAATGTCATTTCAATAAATAAATTCTCAATTCAAAACATTCAAATTCATTTCCCTTTCGACAAGACCGCACATGGTTCGAGCACACCATTTATCTTTGGAACCTCTCGCCATGGCAGCACCGTTCGAATAAACAATTTTGAGCCAAGGATTAAGAATTCTACACTCTAAATTCGAATAAGTAGAAAACCACTGATTCACAGTCAAATTCAACTACTCGAATCAGTGAAAATGGCTCAACTTAGAATCGTTGGAAAACCACTGGTTGTTTCAGTGAAACCGTTACGCTGATTGAATAAGTGAAAGCTAACTGCATGCAGTGAATTTAATATGGTTTTTATTGAATTCGGCTAAACCATTACGATAAATGAACATAATTATGACAGTCACTGATTATTTTGTGAAATTTAACGCAATTTAAAAAAAGCAAAAAATGAACTCGTAGTGCCCAGGATTTGAAGCCACAGAATACTACTTCCAGTACATTACCTTGCCAATTGAGCTTCCCAGCCATCGATAACTGCACGGGGAAAAAATATTTGTAATACATTTTTATAAAAAATACGAAGCCTTAAATTGTACGCCGTCGTTTTTCGTTTTTAGTTCAATTAGTAATAATAAGTTTGTTAATAAAAAATGGTACGTAGGATTGCACCCATCGTCACATTTCCATGACATTTAAACCTTCAATCCAAGTGCTATGATGATTACGTGAAAACGAAATGAACGACGCAAAAAAGAAAGGAAGGGTTGAAGAACCTGCCACAATTGTGGAGATGCGTCTGTCCGAGCAGTTCAACCATGCTGCCAGTCTATGCAGATCTTCGATCACGAAGAGCCTTGCATGCTACAACTGAGGTTGCCTGATGGATGCAGTTGGAAAAACACGTCGCCGTTTTTGTCTAAATTTTCATGTTACCATTTGCTCTCAGTTTTGATCATTTTTTCGCCGTATATTATACTCCTTGTCATCGGTATTATGTAAAAATTTCCTTAACTTCTTTGCATCACTTATGAAACCACTCTTCTGCCCATTTCGAATTTACATCACGTATTTATTAGCTATTCTACAGGTTATGTACGCACCTTACGTTTTCGGATGCTGTATCTCCGCTGTGTACAAACAAATAAGCTCATTGGTCTCGACGTTGATGACGTCAGATGCTGATGATGCAGTCCGTCCTGTATGACTTCGAAAGATCAAGTTTGCCCATCTCCAGTCCATCAGCACCTCACCGCACGTCTGCGCCATCAGCATCTGACGTCACAGGTCACGTGAACCAATGAAGTGCTCTATCTCAGACAGATCTGTCAGCTCGGGCAGATTAGACGCATTTGCTCAAATGTGGCAGGCCCTAGAATGTTCATTATACCTCGTAAAATGGTATTATAGAAACTAAACCCACATTAAAAAAAATTAAATTTTATGGGTTATATTAGATTACGTGATATTTCATCTGGTACAACTTGTTAAACTGATCCACCAGTCAAAAAACAAATCACTGAAAAACAGCGAATTGAATGATAACGAATCAAGGAAACCGTCACTGCATCACTAAGTAAAGGAAAACGGACATTTTTTCCCCTAATACATCAATTAAATTAACTAAAGTGATTGGTGAATATGGCAGGTACTGATTACGCATTAAAACAGTAAAATGCTCACTGATTCTTATTTATAGTGTAGACGAAAACGTTATCATCCTTCATAACATCGCAATCAGACTGTACAGCCTCATCCACAGTGTTGGCCCTACACTGGAGCACTGCAACGGGTGTGGACCTGTCTGCGTCGACGGTTCGACGCCGTTTGCTGCGGGCTGGGCTGGTGGCACACATGCCATTGCGTCCGCTTCCATTGTCCAGAAACCACAAACGCCTCTGATGGCAACAGGCACGTGAACGCCGACGTTACCGTACTGAGTGACAAAATGTATTGTTTTCGAACGAGTCCCGCTGCAACATGTCCTACAATGATGGCCGCATACATGTTAGACTCTACCATGGTTACCACAATCTGGCAGCCTGCATTGTGTGGGGTATGATGAAGTGATCAGGGCTTAGCTGAACAGCCTGCCTGATCACACCTTCAAACATTAAACCAGGGCACAAGCGTGATTGCAACAACACCTTGTGAAAGACAGTTGCAGAAATCCCCTCTACCGGCCAGTAAATGGAGCTGAAATATATTAAAGAACGCAACCGATATAGGCCAGCGTAGAACTGGGAGCAGCATATTTTGTCGTCGACCCGACCAGAGAGAAGACCAAGGAAGATGGGTGTGTCCGGTCGTCGTTAACTGCCTCCTAGAATCAGCCTCCGGCCACATGAACAAGGTGCGGACTATCAAATTAGACTGTACTAGTAATGGCATGATGGAGTAATAAATCTTAATATAATTAATAAGCATCTTGGCAATAAATTTAAGCTCCCCGATCAATAGTTATGTAAATAGTTAATGTATAATCTTTATGTTTGATAAACTCTATCTTATAGTGCTGTGCTCTACCTAATCATGACTCATTATTGAGCTACGCCCATAGACACTTTCAAGTACGAATGGCTTAAAAACTCTTTCGTAACAATGGTGGAGGCTTGGTTCCTCCCTACCCTCTCGCTGCCTTGCATCAGCTTATCTACCATCCACCCCCATTTCAATACATTCCGCACCACCAATGCTAATTTCCATATTAATAATAGCAAAATTTCAGTCACGTCCACTTTTAACATTAAAACTTTTAGCTTTTAAGTAGCAGTATAATTAAAATAATGTCATAATATTTACTATTAAAATGTTTTAGGTTCAAATATTAATTTACCTTTTACAGCCCAATATCTAAACATACAAAGCAATTATTTGAAACCTAAATAACAAATGTTATTAAAATGTAAAGAATTTCAGTGTGAACTGCGAGGCCCTAGTTGCGTATATTCTATCAGCAATATCATTCTATAAATTTAAATGATGTCATAGATCACCTGTGTGCGCTGGATGTAGTTAATTGAAATTCAACTATTACTGTGATTGTAATTCATAACCCTGTGAGCATTTTAATTAAATAACCTTGCAACTCATGCTAATTTAATGAACTACATGCAGTACACCATAGTGTACGTAGTAAGATATTGCTGTGAACAGATAAAGTACAATTATCTTATTATACTTTCCCCTCAGGCTACCTACTATATTTTTAAGAAACTTCTCATAACATGCTTAGGAATAATGAATGCCTGTTAACTATGAGATTCTACTACGCTGATAGAAAGCTCGTATTACGTTATAAGTTACCATATTGAAGAACGAAATGTCGCAGCTTTCTGCCAGGCAACGCGACCCAGTTAAAAGGTGCCAAGACAACACATTCCTGTATCCGCACTTTCCTGTGGCTCGAGTGCCACAGTGTGTTGAGAAACAGCATGCTAGAGCACGCCATTCAGTTTTATTTTGCCACACCCGCTTTTAAAACGTTCGTTTACTGTTCTAGTTTTAAAGCAGGAACCACGTCTAAGTTCTCCTTATGGAGGGCTAACCTCCATGGGTGAGCAGGAACCACTTCTAACTTCACCTCGTAGTAGGAATTATTTGTGTGTTTGAAAGCATGCAATGACCTACCACAGCATGACATAAGTACCCGTCCCAAAACATATGTGAGTCCCAACAGGTGACAGCATGGTAACTGGCCTGGTGAGTACAACACGCCAGCCTCGGGGTATGAGTCGTCTGTAGATGCCTCGCGTCCCAACACTGAACTTACAGACCCAGGAATGAACCACAAAACATTTTCGGTAATATGATTCGTTAGTGTCTGTTTGGTCCGAGTCGATATCGAGACCGAACACCTTGTATGATAATTGTATAGTCTTACGGCTAAAGGTACTTTGAGATGAGCAGGAACCACGTCTGAACTCACCTTATAGAGGGCTAAAATCATTGCCACACATCGATGGTTTACTAACATCGCATCTCATGGCGCGTTAGCTTCACCTTCTCTCTGTATTTATCCGGGTTTGGGACCGGCAACATCACCGCATGTGAACCACGCTAACATATAGTGATGGAGGCTGCATTACGGGTGATGAGTGAAGTGTTGTAGTGTGTAGTCATTTGTGGACAAGTGAACATTTAATTCTTTGTGTACGTGATGTAAGAAAAGAGTGTGTTCTGTCGCGTGAATGGGGAAAGGTATAAGTACTCACCTATTGTAGAAAAATGAAGTTGCAGTTGCGAGGACCATTCCACATGTCGTTGGCCAGCACACAGAAGAGTCGATGGACTTGATCGAAGTCAAGTCTTCGGCAAATCGTGTGCCACTGAGGAGGTCAAAGCGTTCGATGTAGAGTAGCAAAAAGCACTTGTTAATTTGTCTGGAGCAGGCGGACAGATGTTTTTGAAGAACCTGAAGGAGAGGTGTGTTTTTGAAGAAGAGGTGTTTTTTTAAGGATAGGAGAGGTTTTTTTTTCATATGAAGGAAAAGATGGTTTATTTTAGGAGAGGTTAGCCCAGAATTTCCGGGTACACCACATTCAGAGTGAATGTTTTGTTTTGGTGATATTTTGCAGGACGATGCCTGATTATGGTTTAGCCAGCACCGACACAGAGTCGAAGCTCTTAGGACAGGACAGTGCGACATACAGATGTCCGAGGCTGAACACTGGATTAGGAAGGTAAATCCCTATGCGGTCGAATGTCTGACCTTGGCTTTTATTTATCGCCATGGCAAATGCCAAGCGGACAGGAAACTGTCTGCGACTAAAAGAGAAAGGAATGTCAGCCGGGGAAGACAACAATTTAATTCTGGGAATGTAGGCCCTGTCACCCTTGTAAGACCTAGTGATGATTTTTGCATCAATGACATAATCGGACATGTTGACCACCAACAACCTGGTACCATTACATAGTCCATGCTTGGTGTCGCGGTTTCTTATTATCATAATGCAGCAGCCAACTGCGAGAGTGAGTGAATGTAGAGGTAAAGATGACACAGTCAGTGATTTGAGAAACTCTACCGGGACACTCATGGAATCGCCTTCGCTGTCCTCCAGCTGGTCTTGGCTGAGGAATGTTCTGCTCTCTCCATACAAGCAGGACACCATGGTGGCATTGATGTCATCTACATCTTCGTTTCTTGGACAGAGAATCACCCTCGCGCTTATGACCAACAATCATAAAAGCACACACTTTTTTTAGCAACAGGAACCACTCTGTCAATGCACAGCCATAGTAAAAACACTTGGGCACCATTCAGTACCTCCTCAGTTAGCACCTCATGTCCGAAGACGTGGCTGCAGATGTCACCATTGTGGGGAAGCACTAAGATCTGAGGTAGCTGCACGTAGCCATCGGGCAGACCGGGGATGGGCGGAAGTCTCCCCTACACGATTCGCAGCAGGAACAGCTGGAAATCCTCTTGTCCTTGGTTGACCCTCTTGTTGTTCTTGAGGCGCAGCTGTTTGAAAAACAACCACAGTGGGGAGTTCTTCAAGCAGGCATTCACTTGGTCTGCGCTGCCTCCGTTGATCACCACAGGTAGAACTTGGCGGAAGTCACCTCCGATGAGGATGACCTACCCTCCGAACTTGGTGCGATCGTTCTGGGTAACATCTCTCAAGAGTCTGTCAGCACAGTGAAATGCCTCCTTCAAGGCCATGAGTGCCTCGTCCCATAAAATGAGGCTGCAGTTCCTCAATAGCTCGGCTTCTGGCGACTGTGCCAAGATACCACACATGGACCCTTGCATGACCGGTACAGGTAGTTTGAAAAGTGCATGTGAAGTGCTCTCTCCTGACAACAGTATTAAGGGTATGCCTGTCCGAGAAACGGGGCATACAACTTTGTTTTCTGCCCGAAGGCAATGTATGATGGAGTTGTATAGGAATGTTTTCCCCGAGCCTCCAGGACCATCTACGAAAAAAACTCTGCACTGAAGTTCATCACCACCGTCAGTAGTAGCAACTGCAGCCATCACTATGCCGAAGGCAACTGCCTGGTTGACATTCAGAACAGAACGCATGTGCTCACCTTCATTGCGTTCTGTCTCAACTTCAAATTGTGGCAGGTTGTGTACATGGCAGAAATTGGTGCATGGAAGCCCGAAATTGGAGAGCGATTTATTAAACACAACCAGCCTGAACTGAATGTGGATGAGTGCTCTATTTTCAGAAGCCTCTACATCGTCAGATGTGTCATCGAGTAGATATGGTTTAAGGTTGTTAAACATTAGCAGTGGGTCTGCTATGTTCCAGTGAATAAGAATGTGGGTTAACACAACTCTCAAATGCCCAGGAACGCTCCACCTTGCAGCTTCGTGCATTGTGTCCTGGTATATGTCGTCTCTGTCAAGCATGAGCAGGTTGAGATACGCCAACTTGTATGATGGATGTACAGTATGCCGCACAGTGCGGAGGTCCTCGAAGGAGTAGGGACCTCTCACATTGCGCAGAAGCAGCCTAAGGCAAAGTAGCTCCTCGTTCACCTGAGGGCTTACTTGATGAATCCGAGAAATTGTATTGAATCCACCCTTCTCTCTTGCCTTCCAGATATGATGCTTCTCGCGCCAACAAAATTGGCTTGGATACTGGCCATATGTCAGGTGTAATGGACATGGCCTTGCCCCACACTCACCATCACCACTGTGGTCATGCAACTTGTGCTCAGAGTTATAAATAAAGAATGCTGTGAGGTGCGTGTACTTTTCAGATGCCCTCTCCAATGCGCCAGCTACATCATTGTCGGCAATGATAACTGATTGCCTGTTCTCAAGATGAATGTTGAGCCTGAACACAATTATTTTCTTGTCAGCAATTTTATGACAACAAACGCCAGCATGCTGCTGGTGAAGTGACGTACCTGCAATCGTGGTAAGGTGTCACCTCGTCATGGACAATGTCTCCGACTTGCAGAACTGCAGAGTCGTGTCCTTTATGGATGTATTTGAACAGGTACTTTGTTACTTGAAGCGAGGAACACACTTCAACGTTAGTGTGGCACTGATACTTAAAAAGCAGATATGGGCTATAAGGCATGAGATGCCTGTTGTTGTACACCTTGGTGCCGATTGTAGCAGAAGCAGCATTTTCCGGTCTTCTGTATTGAACAAAGCCATGGTAGTGGAGCAGAGGCTCTGCCCAAAAAGCCTTCGGGAAGTGGAACCTGCAACCCCCATCCCTGTAGCAGGGTGCAGATGGCCCACACTTGGTGTGCAGCATGTGGGTTTTCACCAATGCGTATAGCTCAGGTTCCACCTCTCTGTCCAGGATGTCAGCTCGGACAGCGGCATCGGCAGTTTTTGGCATCGCCAACTTGTCGCCTTTTGACAAAATCAGCAGGATGTGAGCATGGGGCAGTCCCCGCTTCTGAGATTTAATTGTATAAGTGAAGGCATCCACCTTGCCAAACACTTGCTTTTTGTGGATGTCATCCATTAAAGCATCAAGTTTACACTTGAAAACTCTCCATACAAAATCAGGACGATGGCATGCCTGCTGGCGGCCCTCCAGCGACTGCACAATCTCCGGCCACTTCGGATTGCAAGAAAAGTAATGAACATATCTGGTCTGTCAAAGTGGCACATGAAAGCTACCGAGTCCTGATATCATTGATACATGTATTTTTGCGACCCATAGAAAGATGAAGGAAGTATCGCAACTCTGCTCACTTTGACATGAGCAGTATCAGCTTTACTCTGCACATGCCCGTGAAGACCCAGGTATTCCTCAAATATGAGCTTGTCTTGGTGCTGCCTTATGCACCATATCCTCAAGGCTTCTGCCTTACAGTAAGTATCAACGACAAATTGTTGGAACAGTTGTCCGGAATGGTGCAGGGTTGAAAACCCGCACCTCTGCATTATGCGATATGCATATAACTGATTGCAGGTTACTGTGTTGCGAGTCGTGCTCACAATGAAAGAGTGGCTGAGGCCACAGGTGTACCCATGTTCTCCATGTGGGAACAGGGGAGGGTAAGTCATCGGGTCTGCCAAGGTATTGAGGTGACTTATTGCCTGCACAGGCCTATCTTTAGTACAAATCCTGATATTGTTTCGCAAGGGTGGGACGTCACCCTCAAAAATCGCTGCTACCTCCTTTAGAGCAACAGGAAGGTTGTATATGTTGGGATCCTTGTCAGGCCCGGCTTGATCGTCAAGGTGACCTGCCTCAAAGGGCCACCCATCTGCCTTGACTCCTCTTCCCCCGACACCATCACCTGATGCATCGACTTGTGGATCTGCACCAAAGGATTGATCTCACTAAGAAGATTTTCCACCATCTCCAAAATTCCAAGATGGCAAGGATTGTGCTGACACACCCGGGCAGCATTCGCTGCATCCACATCGAACATATTAAGTTGATTATACCGAGGGTCTGTGCCCTCCACTGGACATGCAGCCCCAGAGGTGAGATGATGCACTGGTCCGTGAATTTGAAATGTATACACAGATCGGCGAGGGGATTCAACGAAGCCGTCTGCACAGAATGAGGCGAACGATAATGCTTCATTGTAGTTCCTGATGAACTGTCTGTAATCAGCACTCTCATCTGAATCGCACGTGAGAAGTTCCCGTAGAACAGCAGGACACTCACCGAGAGGAAGTAGCTGGACCTTGCCCCTCATGCAACACATTGTGAACACACCATCGCATTTTATGCCATCACTTGCAAAAAAAAGAGTGCGCCACAATTCCTACACTTATTATCTCTCTGGCCCATGCAGTGTGCCTCGACAGCAACTGGCCCACCTCTACGGGCAGCATGGTAGTGCCGTGAATTATAAGTTCTTGGTCTCGCCCTTGTAAGAGCCACCTGTTCCTCTTGGAGGATGAGCACCGGTGCATTTTCCTCTTCGTTAAAGGGCCCCAGCAAACCCTTGGTTGTTTCGTCATCCAACAGGATTGACTCTGTTAAGATGCTTGTGTCAGAAGGCACAACAACAGATCGTATAGGAGCATGTGAATGTCCAACATCAGAGGTTACACGCGAGCTTGTTTTTCGCCTTCCCCTTGTTTGCACAACAGGTGGATCGGGGGCGAGGGAAGGCCCTGCCACTTGGCTGTCGTGAAATATTGTTGGAAGTCGCACTCCTCGGACGGGTGTTGACGTCCTCACAGGTGTTGACATCTGATATATTTCAGACTCATATCCACCGGACACACTGTCTGATTGCTGAGACACTTTTTCTCTTGACAAACACTTATTGAGGCGCTTTTTATCCTTTTGTGACCAGGTGGCTGGACTTTCCCACTTCTAAACCTTTGGCATCGTGACACGAATGTCCACACACATGGCTTCCCAAATTATTATTTCACAAAGTCAATGTTCACAGAAACAGGGGTTGTCACCTGCGATGGTTTGTTTGTCACCTGCGATGGTACAGACTCAGATGTACCTGACACACTGTCTGATGGTTCAGAACACTTTGCTCTTGACAAACGCTTATTCATGTGCATCTTTTCCTTTTGAGACTGGGTGGTAGGACTTTGCCACTTCTTAATCTTGGGCATCAGGATGCGTTTTTCCAAGTAACATTTGCAAAAGTCTCACAATATCAATGTTTACAAACACAGTTTTCAGTGGTCACACCAAACTGTGCACCATCTGTAACAAAAAGAAACCCATCAGTAACATATGACACACTGCAAACAGACCACATGCATGTGACCCAGCCATCCTTGGAGGGTGTGCATAACCACAGATGCAGCCTCCACACATCTGACATTTCTTTTATACATGGATGTAGGCCAGCACCACAGCCACGCCCATGCATAAGGCCCATATTGAACCTCGGAGGGTGGCCTTCACCACAGACGCACCCTCTGTGCATAATATCCAGCTAAGGCTGGTAGGGGACCATCACCAAAGCCCCCCCTATGTGTAAGGTTCCATTGGAACCGTGGAGGGTGACCACCACCAACGGCACACCCTCCAGCACGTCTATATATGGCTGGGTGGCCAAACCACAGGCACACCCATGTGTCAGGGTTTCATCAGAACCACTGACGGTGACCACCACCATGGGCACACCCTCCACAAAGCACGACCATATACAGTACTTACCTATTGATGTGCTTGAGATGTACTTCTACACCTCAAACACACCCCTCTGCATTTATCCGGGCTTGGGACCGGCAACATCACATATGCGACCACATGTGATACAGGATGCATTAAAAAAGTCCCATTGTGGTGTGGGAGAGCCCTAGTTGCAATTTCGTCCCAAACCACTGGGCACAATGAAACACATGACCTATGTCACGTTCTGTATCAGCCGCGGCTAAAAAGTAGCCCAGCCAAATATGTATCTTTTCTTTGATACCCGCGATCTCCGTCACATTCTATATTATATCTGCTTCAATCACCCAAACCAAGTATCAAAAAGGGCTTAACTAAGTTCCCTACCTCAAATCCCATAGTTATAGGACACAGAGACTATTATTCAGAGGGACAAAAAAAAAGAACCCCCAACCGCCCTCAGGTGTACCGACATTAATCGAAAAGGGCCTAACAAGTTACCTCCCTCAAACCCCATCGACATAGGCCGACAACTGCTTCTCCCATGTCTTTAAAACATATTTCCACCCTCTCTCCTGTAGGGTTACCGACATTTTCCATAAGGGCATAACTTACCCCGCAGCCGAGGGAGGGTCCAAAGACAACAGCACTTCCTCAAATCTCACCGCAATCGGCCGAAAACTGTGGCTCCAAGAGCCGAAAAACATAAATTCTCCCTCCCCCACAGGGGTACCCACATTTTTCCAAAAGGGCATAACTGACCCAACGGCCAAGGGAAGGTCCAAAGAGACAGCCCTCTCTCAAATCCTGGCGAAATCCACCGAAAATGGCAGCTTCCGGAGGCGAAAATGTTTGAAAACATACCCCTCCGGTCTCAACATCTCCTCACTTGGGAGGGGATGGGTGGAGGGGGTGGGAGAGGGATCGAAAGAGGAAGGTTCAAAGGTGTGCACAAACTTTGTTCCAGCACTTTACCCATTAAGGGGGTGTTGCTGCTGTTTCGCATGGACAATACGATTTTGCGACATGTGAACAATGACCATGTCAATATGGACATGAAATTATCGGATTTCAGGAGCTTGTGTTCTTTGTGCTGGAAAGACAATTGTGGATTTTGGTGATCTTAATAGACTGGACTCTATATAATGACAGGTACAAACACAGCTGCAATCAGTTCATTGTCGACCATCGAGAATGAGTTGCAGCATATCGAAGTTCGGGCAGAGTAGCCGATGCTAATAGAAGAATAATTCGAAATGTTGGCGAACCTGAACGATCCGAAGATGCTACTAAACATTTCGTCCTCGAAACTGGTAATGGCTTCATCTCGGAATTACGCAATATATTAGCTGATAAGAGCTAATTCTTTCGCACCCTGTTTTCCGAGCTCTGAGCGAAGATGGATCTTGTGAAGACCGAGATCGTTCGCCATTTGATGGCAATAGACGAGCATGTAACGAATGTTCAAAGACAAGTTACAGACAGATTGAATGTGGCATCAGCACAAAATTATTAGAATCTAAAAAACCTGGAAAGATATATATGGCGTGTACATTCACTACCGCGATTTCTGGCTTCGCCACAAAAGTGGATATTCAAAACCACAGCAGGAATATATTGGATGTATGCAGCGAACACCTGGAAAGGATCAAAATCGTTTTTCAGAGACTCATGACTAAAGCAATAAAAGAGAGCAAGGGTAACAATTATTATTCAGTACGGTGTCGGACATTGCTAGCGAATTGCATCGGGTGATACAGTCAGTTCGCTCGAAGTATTTGCATGCTAAGAGAGCTAGACTTTCGCGTGACCTTATAAATGAAGAAATGTTTAAGCTCATTACTCGCTGTATCGGTGTACTTAGGGAGAGCGATAGAGAGCCCATAGTCGCGAAGACCAAAGTCAAAGATACTGCTGAGCCTACAAATAATAAGGAAACACGAGGACTTACTAATGGATGAGGATGAAGGATCGGATGTGGATGAAGAATCGGATGTGGATTTGGCACACAAGAAAATGGCAAGGAAGAGTGTCTTCAAACCCAATGCTCTGGTTCGTCCCTACCTACGATCGTACATATCTCGTAATAATGATACAACATATAGTGTATACAGGAATAATGATAAACGGTTCCTTGTTGCTGATGAAATAGAGTTTCTACCAGGTGGGATAATCCAAGTATGCGATTACAAGATACCTGGAACCCCCGGGCTATACGAACTTCTATTTTGCAAGGAGCCAGGGAGTTTACAAAATCCGACCTGCTGGAATACAAGATTTTGCTCTAACACATGCACTTTACCAAGATAACATTCCTGGGACAGGTGTTTATAAGGACGAAGATCACAAAAATTCGAAATTCTCGCAGATGTCTTCAGTGGTCTAACACTGAAAAGTGGGGAGAGTCTGAAGAAGAAAGATGGTGACAAGAACTTCGACTATGTGTTTTGGGGCGACCGAACGAACTGGTGAACAGACTACAACTACTGGTCACTTCGAAGAGGTTTGGTAATTACTCGCACACCTACGAGATTATATCCAACGTCGCAGAACTGCAAGAGGGAGACTACATACAATGATTCGGATGGGAACCACCCACATAATGCATGCAACCACCAGGCACAACTATTGCCATCACAAGGTCATGATTTGTTGGATGGTCGATCTGTTTCAAGCCGAACTCGTCTATGTGATACCATATGTTTGGGTCAACAAGAGCTACAAATACATGTTGACAGTCATCGACGCCTAGAGGAAAAATGCCTCGGGCAGGCCAGTAAGTCGAAGGACGCATGTGATGTCACCGAGGCCATGGCGGATGGTTGCACAAAAGACGCATTCCTACTAATTTGCAAACGGGCCAGGGCAGTGAATTCTACAATGCAAAGTTAAAGGCCCTGATAAATAAAAATAAAATAAATAATTATTCCATGTAGAGCAATCTCAAAGAATCTATCATCGAGAGGTTCAACAGGACTCTGAAGGGCAAGATGTGGAAGCATGTTGCGGCGAATACGAATAGAAACTACAAGTGGCTTGAGCTACTGCCGAAACTCGTACTCGAGTATAACTCTACCGTTAGTTCTACCACACGCATGAAGCCCGAAGTCGTCGAGGGCAACTCCCTGTTTCGCACTTTGTATGCCATTCTGAAGAGGAAGGCTCTACACAAGCCTAAGACATGTTGAAGCAGACATAGAGAGGTACACACGGCAAGGAAGAGGACGATGTATATATACAGACTTTTATTCAAGGAATGGGTTTTTTTTCATGTTGTACATTACTGAATAAAATTAGATTTTTTAATATGTTGTGTTTTATTTATATTTTAACATATTGACCTTAAAAAGTAGTAGATATTAATTATACTACAGGTTTGGAAGAGAGTCTTGTCAACAAAAAGAGTTTGAAAATAAACGACATGGGAGCTCTCTGGTTATTAGAAACAAATAAAAAAAGAAATAACTATAAGAATCTATAGTGCCCAATAGTGAAACATATGTGTTAAATTCGTAATTTAGTGGCCAATGGGCATATACCATTGATTGGTATGGGTGAAGGGATAATTTTTGTAATGTATCTCCAATGATTGATTTGGGGAGCGGAGGGTGGGATGGTGGGTGAGTGTAAGGTATACAATGGATATCCCTCGTTATATTTTTTATTTTTTATATTTTTACAGTTTTTCTCGATTTTTTATGATTAGGAGTGGTTGCTGAAGGGGAGGGGGTGATGTGACGGTGGTGGGACGAGTGTGAGGTTAACATTATTTGTTTCTCAATTTCCAGATATTTTTTTTAGATATTTGCGATTTTTTATAATTGGTTTGATGGGTGGAAGGGAAATGGGCAGTTTGAGGGTGGTGGGATGTCTCTAAGATTAACATAATATGATTTTTTAGAATTTTTTAGAATTTTTTGCAATTTTTTATAATAATTGTCTAGGGTTGGTTGTGGAGAGGGGATGAGTAATGTTGTGAAGAGTGTTTCGAAGAGGGGAAGGGGTTGAGGTATTGGGGTGTAAATGTGGTAGGTGCAGGATTATGTTCGGGGGAGGTGGCCAGTCCGCTGATCCTCCCAAATTCGCTTGACCTGACTCGGAGTCTCAAATCCTCCTCTCCTGCTATGAGAATTATGTGGATCATCTGAGGATTTTTCGGCTCTTGCTTCGAGGAGCTTCAAATCCGCTTTCCTCATTTTTCCAATTTTATGGAAATTTGTTGGTGAACAAAGTGATTTTTGGGCAAAATAATAAATTTAATAAGTCGTTTTTGGAGTGAAACAGGCAATTTTGTCGATAATATTGCCATCCCAGGCCACCGACCAACATGGCCGCTGGCCGCGCGTAATAAGATGGCGGACGGATACTGAATCCTACTCTATGAATCATGTGTCCGAAGCCCCATATGTACAGTAATACCAGTTCTTTGTTTGGTGGGATGACTTAATTGGTTATCACTGCCCGTCTCGATTGAGATGCTATTGATGATTTTGGACATAAACAATACACTGTCTATTTCGATTGGAGGATTGGCAATATAAGTAGGATTTCTGGTGATAAAAATGGCACAAAAAAAGTATATTATAAGTTGTTATTGATACGATTTCAAGAGTTTCAGGCAAGCCATCATCAAAATTTCTTTAAACAATAGCACAAATCAAAAATATCGAATTATGCTCAAGTTGATGTAAAATAAAACAATTCAAAGTGAACTCTTGGAACTATATGGTTTAAATATAATACAACATGATATTTATTTATATTTTACATTCATAAAGGTTCATCTAGCTTTTATTAAACCAGATACCGTAAAACCATTGTGAACTAATACAATATACCATATTAAAATACGAGACAGTATGTAATAACATATTACATTTTAATAAAATGGCATATTAGAGTATTATAAACTGTAATATATTACAGTACACCATAATACAACACAGTAAAAAAAACTAATATATCCCCTAAAATCTAGCTATAAATATTCTACAAGTTATAAACGTACTAGATTTTCTTTTAGAACCTTTTTTTATATGAAAGATAGTAGTTTTTTCAGTCGTAAAATTTAAATCTGATATTTTAATTATATTTATATTACTATAGGTGAACAATTTTTTAAATAATCATAAATGACATCGTAGAGTATTTTTACCATAATTAGTTTTTACAATTTCAATTTTAATTCTTTATACGTTTATTAAACTCCAACTATTTAGTTTATTACATGCAATTGTAATATTAATAATTATGTGTAAACGTCAATTTTTTTATTATATAAAGTTTAGACAATCAAAAACAATTCATATGTTTAATGAGTTTGAATAAGAATATATATCTTACAATAAAAAAGGTGAAAATTTTATTGGAATTGAAAACACAATATATCAAAATTATTAATGATGTAATTAATTAATTACATTTTAATATTGTATTTTTAAAATTTTTGCTTTAGAGGAATTGAAATTTATTTTTGTTTTTCACTTTACGCTATTAATAAAATCTTTTTTTACATTATAATGTAAGAGTTATAAATATATCGAAAATGTTAGTTAATTTTCCTAAAAACTAAACTCTACACAATCATGATTAAATGGTATCTAGTAAGGAAAATATTACTTAAAAATGCACATATTATGAAGATTTGAAAATTTCGATAATGTTTAAAATATCGTTCCACTAAAGATAAAAATTTCCATTTCTGTAAACATATGTATGTAAACCTGTAACTTTATAATTACCTATTGTAAAAATGTCGGGTCTATTAAAGTACCTAGTCAATGCGGTGTGTTATTAAAAACATTTTGAATGTATAAAAAGAGAAATACATAATAAATATTTTAAAAAATATCAACATTTCTCACTATTTAATGTATGCGGTTTTTTGAAACTTAAAAAAACTTAAATATAATAGTTTTCTAAATTTTATATTAAATGCAAAATATTATTGCAATCATGTGTCTGAAATACAATGTAAGTTTTCGTATTTTTTTCAGGTGACCAGTGTGAGGAGAGAAGTGCAACAAACACCGA
Organism: Clitarchus hookeri; assembly: GCA_002778355.1. Lineage (NCBI taxonomy): Eukaryota > Metazoa > Arthropoda > Insecta > Phasmatodea > Phasmatidae > Clitarchus > Clitarchus hookeri. The sequence goes on from NQII01000343.1 coordinate 560,318, forward strand.
CTGCAAAGTCAACCACTTGAGTTCCACATGAATTACCTGCTGTGCGCATGCGTATAGTTTATCGAGATGACACAAACAATGTACATAAAGCGTTTTGTATTGTTTAATATGCAAAAACGATGTATGTTGTCACAGTTGAACACCAAGTATTGGTGTCATATTGGAGTTGATTCGCCTGATAAGAACTCAATTTTGAGTTACTACACTATTTAAAAAATTTATGTGAAAAAAACGGAATAATACTGGCAAAAAATTATCCAGAAATCTTCGTAAATCTTCGAACACTACGTTTTCTTCATTAACAGACTTCCCAAAATTTCACGTAGATCTTTTCGTTAACTAATAGATTCTCTCCGTGAATTTGCTAGTTATATTTCTGAATTGTCAGTATGTTAAAGGCATAATGAGAAAAAAAGTTAACTTTCGTTATCTAGGTGTTTAATTTGTTTACTAAATTAGTTTGAGAAGTGAAAATATTTTACACTGAAGTGGAATGTGCACACTGTTATGAGCGTTACTCACTCATAACAACACGAATAAAAAATTATTAGACGATTACTGTCAGGATTCGTCTAACATTTTCCTGTTATAGATAAGGTTATAAACATGTTATTTTATGTGGAGTGACACTCGTAAATTGTACCGTATTTTATAAGTATTTGAGTGTTTGAAGTTTTCCAGTTGTTGCAGGTGGCTGGAGATACTTTTCTGTGTTTGAGGAAAGCAGTTTATTTGACGGCAGTACCCTAATTGGCGCTAGAACGATGTTTTCTGTTTCTAGAGGCCAAGCATGCTTCGTGTATCCTCGGCGCTGTTTGTTCTCGAAACCCGAAGCTATAGGAAATACAGAAATGTTGCGTACTTTGTGTTGTATACGCAGTTCACTTCCGTTTTTCGTAGTTTATGGGGCGCGTTTGCGTTTATTAAGTGAGCTCTTCCGTAAGAATTCCAGAGAATTTACGAATATTTGTAACAGCATGTAAACAGTCTATGCAGAGCGGTTGTCTATGCAAAGGATAGTTTTATTCTACTCAGGTTGTGAAGCTCTACGCTCACAGTTTGGCTACTAAACATTTTCGCCACCAGGGTGCTTTGGTCTCACATGAGTAGGGGTTTTTTCGTTTCTGTGAGAAATTTTTCTTTTTTTAATTGTTACCAGCTGTCATTGTAAAGTGCGAATTTTACGTTATTTAAATTTTATAAAACGATTTGTATTAAAAATACATTTTCGATACATTATTCAGTATTTTTAAAGATTTGGGAATTTTCCAAATATTAGATAAAATAAATTTAAATAAAACTATTTTAATTATTGATGAAAGCATCGATTCCAAGATGACTGATCGTTTTACATTGTTTTGACAAGGCCGGCCAGCTGTATGACCCGCGAGAGTAGTGTGCGAAGATGTGTTGGGCAGCATGGAGGGGGAAGACGCTTTTCGTGACGGTAAGATTGCGGGGGTGGGGGATAATGGNCCCCCCCCCCCCAACACACAATTGTTGTGCGGTGAGAGAATGTCGCTCCGGGGGAGGGAATTCATGGTCTAGGATGTGTGGTGTGCAGGGAGGGGGAGTATCTTTGAGGAGGTGGCGTAAGTAGTGATACTTTCAATAAAATTTCCGACGAAGTTTGGCGCTGTGATATAAATCGCTTTAATTTTGTTATACTTATATATAAAAATATGGTGTTTTTCTAGGGTTTTAGAGGGGGGTAGTGATGAAGAGGGTTAGGTAAGGTGACCAGATTGGATGGAAGATAAGGCACTGGTGAAGGGTGTTGGTGAGGTGGGGTGGTGGTACTGAGTTTTGGTTAATGCGGGGGGCAGAGACATACCTATTAAAACCAATATGTAGGACATGTTATTGTGTTAGATAATTTAAATGGAATCACGATCATATGCACCTTGAAAATACGAGTCCGGTGATGAATGCTTTTAAATTTTTTCAATTGTAAAAATATTTTTTAATTTAAATCGAAAAAATTAGTTTTAAAGTAGTTGTATATTTTTACCTCCTCGGATTCCTTATTGTGGCTGATTTTCGGTATACCTTATCCACATTGTGGAGTCAGTCTACCATACTGAGAAGCAAACACTTTTTTAATATATTTTTGGAAATCTTAAGGAGAAAACAAAAATTTTAAAAGAAAAAAGGGAATTTTCGAGGGACAAAAGAGAAGCTATAGGGGGTAAATGTTCGATTTCGAGAGAAAACAGGAAATTTTGAGGGAAAACAGTGGACGGCGCCACAACCCGCTTCCCTTGTTCTCGAATCCCCCAAATCCATCTAATTGTATGTACTGAGATATAACAAACATTGGTTTTCTTGATGACACGAAACGAGCGCAATAAATACACAACTTCTTAACATTTAGCTGCTACAGAATACTCTCGTAAGAGGCTAATCATGTGGTTCAGCAACAAACAGAGTCACAGAAAAGCACTAAGGAAATACTACAGAATATCCCAAAATGCTACGGAAATTATAACACAACAGAGATGTTTCAATAAAATTATGTTTATTTAGACATCATCGGCAGAATAATTGCAAAAATGAAAAAAAGAAAAGCACAATTAAAAAATATGTTTACTGGAATATTTTGCTTCTAATATACAACAAAATTTCATATTATTTCTTTTATTGGCGACCTTAGGCAACTCTGGCCCCACTCGCAATTCGATTATAAAGTTATGATCCTTAAACTTTGAAACAAAAAATTTAATTTTGTAAAAAATGATTAAAAATTTATATTTAAAATTAATTTGGGCAGTAGTAACAAATTCCTGTAAGGGTATCCATGGTTTAAGTTTATAGAAATAAGTTCATTATTTACTGTAAGATGACAACAAAAAATGTTCATTTAAAACTTATATGCGTCTCTGCGTTTAGAAAAAAATCAGTTGAAGAAAATTAGCTGGCATAAAAATATTACGTCGATGTCTAGAAGTTCTGGTGGATCTGCTCCTAGGCTAGGAAGTTCACCTGAATGAATGCCACTGGGCATCTTCTTGAAAGCTTCCCTTAATTAGGCTCACGGGGCTACCATGCAGTGTTATATTCCATACTGAAGGACGCGGTTGTTCGATTTAAATACCTGTAAAATAAAATGCGGGTCTCGACCGTGCAGGCCTCTTTCTCAATAGAATCGCTCTCACGTCTTCGTCTCACTCAGGATAGCCTGTTAACAGGTTCGAAACTCGACCATATCAGATAAGAACCCAAAAGACTAGATCCACTCGGGTCGGCGTCCTGCCTATCGAAACAAAGATGGCTAAAATCTCTTAAAATACCTGAACTTGAGACATATTCAAACAAATCCGCGAATCAAGAGAGCGCTAGTTTAAAAATCATGTCTCATACAACTCCGTTGCCATGGTTACAATCAACAACATGCTTAGTGACAATGGCCTTCGTAAAAAGAACTAAACTCAGCAGATTAGAAATACGTATAAATACGCAGCAATTAAAATAATTCTGTGACTGAAAAAAAAAGGCTCAGTCAATGGGCAATAAATAAAATAACTATTACTGCACAAAATCAAATACATAAAAAATTGTATTTCGTATTATGTAGACCCAGGAAATTTTATCGGAAATTCAAAAGATAACTTTTATATCAAAATAAGATCCTGCACTTTTAGATTTGTTTGCATACTTTGCAATAGAAAGATAGACTTATGAGATCACTTTCCTCTATGTGTGTCTGTGTTTGAGTGTGTGTGTCTGGGCGTGTGTCCCCCTAATCAATTTAGAATGCATGATCCGAATTTCACCAAACTCTGCACACATATTGCTATATATGTTGATAAGGATACCCGACTTTTATAGTTTCGTCCACACCGGTTGCTTAATTTTCAAAATGGTGTTCATTTTTATTAAATTTAGTACGATATGTCATATCTCAGGAACAATTTTACTAATGGAAACTAAATTTTTTATTTTGATAGTGCATCATATAAGCATTTAATTAAGATATGAATAAGTTGATCGGCCATTTTGGAAGATAGCACTATAAGTAAAAATAAACCTTTGACGTTAAATTTCGTGAACTGATCAGCCGGTTCTTGTGAAATTCGGCACGTAAGTAATACTGTAATATGCCATGTAAATACATGCGATTTAATATAATAAGGCACTTATTACAAAAATATCTTCAATACAAATATTTTAGGTTTATTTGCTATATCTGCCATACTTCCTCCAAAAAATTTTATGCTGAAAGTTTCTATAACAAAAATTAATACACCATCACATAGCCTTTTTTCCCGCCATTTTGTAAGAAAGGGCAACAAGGAGAAATTAAGTTTTTATTTTGTATCTCGGGAAACACTATACCGATTCCTACCAAATTGTGTTAACTATTTGTACTATAGTAGATCAAAATAAATATTATATTTTAAGTGTAACAGACTGATAATTATAAAATGGTGGCTATATAAGTACTTTAGCTGAGTATGCTATATCTACTAGTTTCCGATCATCTTTGTATACTGGCAGTATCTATGCAAGCTACAAATGACCTTATACATGAAGACTTCTATGCATCACTTTAGAAAATATCACAATATTCAGAGTTAAGCTTTTGTTTTCAATCTTGGGAAGCAATTATGTAACCCACCAAATTTATGCGGAATGTTTTACTTATATAGTCCATCTAAATATATATAATTTAAAGCGTTAGTGGCATACGTTCAAAATAATACAAAATGTAAATATTTTCGTATAGTGTGTCCTATGTCCCAAACAATTTAAACTGAGTATTATATGCTTTTACTATCTATGATAATAATAGGATGGACTGACACATAACCTTTTTGTCCGTCTTTTATGACCATCGCCACATAAAAATATGGAGGTTTTATGCCATATTTCGGGAATCGATCAACCGATACACACCTAAGTCTTCATTAAAGTAGCGCTACGATAAGCCAAGAAAACTTACATGATCTAAGTGGCTCAGACACTTATTTTCAAAATGATGGCCTATTTAACATTTTGTTTTAGTAAACCCTATTTACCAAACTATGATACTGATTACAGCCAGATTTGATGCTCCAAATGCAACCTCCGTAATGCAGTTGGTTGCTTATGTTAGGCGGTTTTCTGTGTTAGAGACCTGGGTAAGGCACATGTTTTTTTTGTAATTTTCTCGCTACTGAGTCTGGACCCATTTCCAATTATATAGCTGTCAACGACACGTCAAGGCCTAACTACCATTTAAGCTTTTAATAACTTCATAAAAAAATATTTGCACCCATATAGAGAAACATTGGCTTATTAGTTATATCAGTAACGTATTCCGATTATTTGTGGATCTTTATTAGCTGGAATAACCTGGATATATTTGCCCATAGAAAACTCTTGTGATAATTATGATATACCTAACTTCATGGTTTCCTCTTTTCCATGATTATGGCAATCGAGTCTATGACAGAACTTTAAGCGTTTAGTTTTAATTGAAATTGCAAATCATTGATAGAAATTTAATTGTGGCGTGATTGTCTTTCTACAACTGTTGATATTTGTATTGATGTGAAATTTTTTGTATTTTTGGTGTTTTTTATATTTCTTTATCGATAATTGATTTAAATTATTTATATAATTAAAAATGTGACTCTTGAATTAAATTTTCTTTTGTGATATAAAAATTGCAAAATAAATTTCTGTAAACTTTCTAACCTCAAGGGGAATTCAACACTTAATATTATTAATCGGATTATTTTGTGTTTATTATATTTGTGAAGTTATTTAAACTTGATAGCAAACGACATTTATAAACTGTATGTTTTATCAATTTTGAAAAGCGTTATGAAAATTTTTATTTTCCCAAAAGTTTCCAAGCGTATTTTGGATATTATATATGTGTGTGTGTGTGTGTGTGTGTGTGTGTGTGTGTGTGTGTGTGTAACCCTTGGAAATCGGAATTTTCGAAAACCTTTCTTGTATATATACTGAAGAGCAAAAAAAAATGGTACACCTGCATAATATCACTTAGGGCCACCGCAAGCACGCAGAAGTGCTGCAAGACGACGTGGCATGGACTCGACTAATGTCTGAAGGTATGCAGGAGTCAATTCACACCATGAATCCTACAGGGCAGAACACAAATCCATAGGAGTGCGAGGCGGTGGAGATCTCTTCTGAACAGCATGTTGCAAGGCATCCCAGATATGCTCAATAATGTTCATGTTTGGTGATTTAGGTGGCCAATGGAAGTTTCTAAAGTCAGAAGAGTGTTCCTGGAGCCACTCGGTAGCAACTTACGACGTGTGGGGTGTCTCATTGTCATGCTGGAATTGTCTACGTCCGTCGGAATGCACAATGGACATGAATGGGTGAACGTGATCGGACAGGATGCTTACGTATCTGTCACCTGTCAGAGTCGTATCTAGATGTATCAGAGGTCTCATTTCACGCCAAATGCACACGCCCCATACCATGGGAGAGCCTCCACCAGCTTGAACATTCCCCTGTTGACATGTAGGGTCCATGGATTCGTGAGGATGTATCCATACCCGTACACGTCCATCCGCCCGATACAATTGGAAACGAGACTCGTCATACAAGGGCAACGTGTTTTCAGTCATCAACAGTCCAATGGGGGTGTTGGCGGGCCCAGGTGAGGCGTAAAGCTTTGTATCGTGTAGTCAACAACGGTACACGAGTGGGCCTTCGGCTCCGTTGAATAGTTCGCACGCTGGCACTTGTTGATGCCTCTGAATTGAAATATGCGCCAATTTTAGAAAGGGTTGCACGTCTGTCATGTTTAATGACTCTCGTCAGTCGTCGTTTGACCCTTTCGTTTACGATCTTTTTCCGGCCGCAACGATGTCGAAGATTTGATGTTTTACCGGATTCCCGATATTCACGGTACACTCGTGAAATGGTCGTACGGGAAAATTCAAATTTTATCGCTACCTCGGAGATACTATGTCCCATTTCTTCTGCGCCGACTATAACAACACGTTCAAATTCACTTAAATCTTGATAACCTGCCATTGCAGCACCAGTAACCGATCTAGCAACTTTGCCAGACGCTTGTTTTCTTATGTAGGCGCTGCCGACCGCATCACGTTACTCTGATTGGTTCCATACCTCTGTTATTTGCATACGCACGCCTTTACCAGTTTTTTTTTGCTTTCCAGTGTATATGAAGACCTATATATATANTATATATATATATATATATATATATATATATATATACATATATATTTATATACATATATATTAAAATTGTGATATGTGATAAAACATTTAAAGTACTTACTCATTCACACTTATACTGTACATAAAGAATATATATGCTTTACAATCACCTAGATAAAAATGTTTTTCTTAGTTTTTCCGATACAGTATTTCATTTTTTTGAATAAAATAACTTCATTTGTTTCATTTCATAACACTTTGGGATTTGCTTCCTCTCAAATAATTAAAAAAAAAAAAGTTATATTTTTCACTTTTTAAAATTTATATTACCTAATTAACATTTGATGAGTATTTTTTGTTTTAAAAAGAGTTTTAAAAAAATTGCGTATTTTAATCTTTTATATTTAGTGCATTAAAATTTTTTTTAATTTCTTAGACGATTTTGTGTATTTACTTACGTACCTGTGAATGCCTATCTTTATTGGATAAAACTTTATATAAATATTTCTTCTTTAGAGTTTATTCATAGTTTTACATTATTTCTTTGACTGAATGTTAGTATTTCATGAATTATTAACTTTAAGTATTTTAAAATCCTCCTTCTCGTTCATTATTTTCGCTATTCATAAAGTTCATTACAAAACTATATATAAAATGTTTTTTAATATCATTGGTGTAAGTTCAAATATTTTATAATATAGTTTTATTTTCAGTACAGATCCGATATATTCATTACATAATTGTTTAACACGCTTAAATGTTAAGCGGTTTTTTGTGTGACACGTGGAGAAAATTATGTATTTTTTCGTTATAGTTTTTGTACTGCTAGTAATTTTTTTCAAAATGTTCATACATTTTTATAGTGTATTGTAATAAATTATATAAATACATTATTATTAAAATACATTTTTTGTTCATTTTATTTTTAACAAAAATTTTAGTAACATTAAAAATAATTTTTATTATATAAATTACAAACAACACAGGAACATTGAAACTACATTTAAATGCAAAATCTTAAATTATAAGCTATATTATAATGTCATTACATAAAACATAATATTTAATGCTTGTAAATTTTTATGTTTGGGTTTTAATAAAAATATTATTTATAACATAGAATTATATTCAATTAAAAAAAGTAATATCATAATTTATGAATAATTTTAACTTTTTTTTATAAACTTCAGCATTTTTCATTAATTTCATATTTTATTATTTAACCCGTTATCATTCGATTTTATCATAAATCTTTTAAGATGTAAGTATAAAAAAGAATCATACTAATATTTTTGAAGACACATTTAAAAATTAATATTTCCTAAATATCACAACTATCAAATTTTTATATCCTTTTATATGTTTGGCTAGGTCAGTTGATAGACCTTTGTTTATCATATTTTATATGTTAAGCTTGTGTTGTAATTTTCAATGAATGAGCAGCCAATACATTATCTCTTATAGCTTCTGTTTTTATTCAAGGTAAAGAAATGTATATGTTTCTGAGGAATCACTAACCACCGGCTTATATTATTATGTTGAACAATCTCATGATTTGTATTTTTGGTGGTGGGACATAGTAAAAAAAGCTAATACAGCTTTCGCTATCAATAAATAATTTTCTACCTTAATAACCTGTTTTATGAGGATTATGTTAACTTTTTTCAGAAATGAGCAATATATATTTTTTCGAAGATAGATTTTAATTTAAGTGTCTACAGTATTTGCTACAGACACTCTACCCACAGCACTTAATAGTCTATTTTCGTCTTTCTAAGCAATGAACTACATTTGTTAATATTCATCTAATATTCACCTTCGTCGTCACATACTGCAAACCAAGCTAATTCAGAACAATTTGCTGAAACGCCGAAACGTGATCACAATTAACTTGCCTACCCAAAATACTATATTTGACCTACCAATCTCGGTGTTAGAAATCACTTTTATGCTTTGAGTGGTCACCTTAATTTAAAGAACAAAACAAATCACCTTGCGAAATTGTAACTACCAATCTCTGTTCCAGTATTTAACTAGTGTCTCTACTAGTGCTGGTGGCTTACCTTATCTTAGCCTTCAAACGAAACGCGAATCTACTTAATAACTTACGAACGCTCGTACTGCTTAGTAGGTTTTTTTTTTTGGCTGGGACTTTTAAAGTTATATTACCATATGAGAAAAGAGTACAAACTAGTAATGCTGTGAGAAAAAAAGACAGTACAAAATATCCCGAGAAAATATACATGTGTTTGTAAAAGAATACGTCTGATAAAACTATCACAGTTAGAGCTTGGTAAGGACTTCTAAATGATTTGACGTCATTTAGCCACAATATAATCGCTGGCTTAGGAAGGGACATACACGTCACCATAAAAAAAATTTTACGAGGTGAGTAAAACTGAGAAACTTGATATACAAATGTTTTCATTTGTTTTTATGGCTGGTGCTTAAAGTATACATTGACATAAATATAAATAAATTCTTGTGTGAAAAAATATTTATATCTATTGAAAAAAAAATGACATTTTCCAGTCAATTAAAGATGTGGAATGCGAAATGTATCGTATAAAATGTTAGAAATTTGAAATAGAAAATAACATTGACCTTAAAAAAAGCCTTCGAAAAAGTACGTTTACAGTGCTGTAACGAAGGTGCGCCATATTTGCAAATGTTAGGGTAGCTAAGTTCCGAAATCAAGTTTTCATATTATTGAATTAATATACTCTCTCTGCGAAGTTCCTTAATATTTCGTTTCATTTTTGGATGCAGAAGTTTTAAGGCAATGTGTCTTAATTATATTGAAAAATGTGCTTTTTAACTTGTCTGATTGGGATCGACTTGAATGTAAACTGTAATTGCTTCGCTTTCTTTTAGTTATTACAAGCGAACCAGCCCGACTTCGCCCGGGCACAATTGAGTTTTACTGTGATATACTAATAAATAAATTATACTATGGTGGCCTAGGCAACTCAAATGAAAGGAAATATATTTTAACCTATAGCGAAGAAGTAGGGTATTGTTTTTGGAGTATAGTTACCACATTTTCGCTTTCCAGCGTCAGTGTATAAAAATAAAAACGTAAGTTTCATCAAGTTGTAGCTTTAGAAATAAGTGTACCTATGTACTACTTTTTGGGCTTGGATGAGGGATCTTAATCGATCACCAAAGTTAAGAAACGTTCCCAAGGGCACACATTTGGATGGGTGACCGTTTAGAGGCATAAATTCTGAGCGCTTCCGGGCTTCGGAGGGCACGTAAAATATTTGGTTCCAGTTGTTATCGATTGAACACAGTCGTTAAGCCATTTCAGAGGTCCTTGGGTGGCTTTATAAACTCTGACAACAGTGGAAAAAATATTTTGGTCACGTTCCCAGCCGTTGCAGAATTATTATTTTTTTATTATTCCACAGGAACCGTATAATTTTCCGAGATAAAAATAAACCTATCTCCTTTTCCAGGACCTAAACTACCGATCAAAATTTCACCAAAATCCGTTCAGCCGTTATGGAGCTGAGTGGTAACAAACATACACACAAAAACACACAAACACTCGCATTTATAACATTAGTAGGATAAGTGAGCATTCGGAGAAAAGAGTTAGCAAGTATTCGCCACTGGCAGTATTAACATTGTATTCGGCTGAATCCAGTAATGTAGTTCGTTTCTAACAATACAACCCACTCTGCAAGAAAAAAATAGATTGTTAATAATAATTTTTTCATATCGTTCAAAAATAATTCATAATTTATGGTTTAGATGTTCAATTCCCAAATATTTTTCGTTCGTACCAAAAATTAAATATTTTTAGTAGAAAAACTGATTTCCAGCATGTCCTTTAAAATTCTTAATTGTTGACAGGAAACTGAAGTGACGCGAATTCTGCATGAGTTCAAAAAAATTACTGAAGTCATTCCAAAAACTTTTAATTTTATAAAAAATATAAATAAAAACAAAATATTTGTCAACAAATTTTTTACATTTCTAAATCGGACGAACTATAAAATGTTAAAAAGGAAAAACACGAAATATAAAAATAAATAAACTTACCTGTATAATTATAAAATCTATAATACATTAAAATTTTTTTTTTAAATATCTTTAAAACTTATTTTTAAGGTGGTTTCTCTATTTTATTAAACCCCACATATAAAACATTAAATTAACAAAATGTCCTATCCAACTATTCTTCACTGTTTCACATTATTTCAGCAGTAACCGCCCGTACACAGCTATGCCGTTCTGGCTGAGTCCACTTGAATGTGCACGCCTTCAAAAGCAACTTATCCTCATTTATAAACGCAGCTCACTAATTTGGCGTTGCTACAATTCATGGAAAGCAAAAGAGCAAGATGCATCACTTGTCTAACTAATCAAATAGTTGAACGGAGAGGGGAATGAACTATCACTGGTGAGAAATAAATATAAACATCACAATTTAATTTTGTTGAGGTGGTTCAAACCCCGTTATCTTTAGCATGTCTGCTTTCACATGTATTTTTATTAATTTATTTTCCGTCATAAATTTTTTTTAAGTTTTTTGTGATTTTAATGCACGCATTTTTTAGTGTAAACATTTATCCCGGAACACTTTTTATTTTATCAAAGTTTTAATTTTTTAAATTTCAAGATATATGTTATTCAAGGTCATTACATCACCCCTCAGGCCAAAGGAATATACAGTGCATTCAACACGATCAATGACTAAAGTCATTGCATTGATTCAATTCACAATCCTCATCGTGTGGCTGAACTTATTATGTTATACCACTAACCTTTTATGCAACAATGGACCCAGTGAGTCGCCTTTAACAATTAATACAGCAAAAGAGTTATTTTGACTGTTTTCGGAATTAATTTAAACGTCTAAAAACAATTTGTAGATGACAAACGTTAAAGTTATAGTGAATAAAGTCTTATTTCTAGTTAGAATAGACAGCGTTTTTGAAAGCATTAAATTTTTTTTCTACATGAATTTCTACTCACCCGTATGATTATATATAATTGTTTTAAAGTCTTTGTAAATACTTTATTGTGGACATTCCTGCTCTTGAGTAGGATCCCGTGTTGTCGCCCCGAAAAAATAATCATGAATATTGTGGAAATGTTGACAGTTACGCTGAGATTTAAAAAAAAACTCTAGAAATGTACTTCACAGGAGTTACCGATGAAGAAACGTTTGTGAAGAAAAACGTGAATAGGTAATTTGGTGCTTTTTGAGGAAACAATAAGAGGCAAGGGAAATAAAAATACCAGGCTATTATATGATAAAATACTGTTGAAATATGCAGAATAAATGCATTCATTACTTTAAATATTTTTTAACTATTTAATCGAATCTTTTAAAATAATCATATAGATTGATTATATGGAAACTATTGAATTATCGTGCGTATGCGCATGCACGTATGAAGCACGGGGTTGTTTCCACTGTTTCCATCGTGCGTATGCGCATGCACGTATGAAGCACGGGGTTGTTTCCACTGTTTCCATCGTGCGTATGCGCATGCACGTATGAAGCACGGGGTTGTTTCCACTGTTTCCATCGTGCGTATGCGCATGCACGTATGAAGCACGGGGTTGTTTCCACTGTTTCCATCGTGCGTATGCGCATGCACGTATGAAGCACGGGGTTGTTTCCACTGTTTCCATCGTGCGTATGCGCATGCACGTATGAAGCACGGGGTTGTTTCCACTGTTTCCATCGTGCGTATGCGCATGCACGTATGAAGCACGGGGTTGTTTCCACTGTTTCCATCGTGCGTATGCGCATGCACGTATGAAGCACGGGGTTGTTTCCACTGTTTCCATCGTGCGTATGCGCATGCACGTATGAAGCACGGGGTTGTTTCCACTGTTTCCATCGTGCGTATGCGCATGCACGTATGAAGCACGGGGTTGTTTCCACTGTTTCCATCGTGCGTATGCGCATGCACGTATGAAGCACGGGGTTGTTTCCACTGTTTCCATCGTGCGTATGCGCATGCACGTATGAAGCACGGGGTTGTTTCCACTGTTTCCATCGTGCGTATGCGCATGCACGTATGAAGCACGGGGTTGTTTCCACTGTTTCCATCGTGCGTATGCGCATGCACGTATGAAGCACGGGGTTGTTTCCACTGTTTCCATCGTGCGTATGCGCATGCACGTAGCACGGGGTTGTTTCCACTGTTTCCACCGCTTTTTGTGTGGGGTGTATAAATAATCCTCAGAAAAGCCAGTTTGANAGCACGGGGTTGTTTCCACTGTTTCCACCGCTTTTTGTGTGGGGTGTATAAATAATCCTCAGAAAAGCCAGTTTGATACAAGCCCGAAAAATTGGCATGCGTACCTAATGAGCTACTGGCATACCGCGAAGATTCATAAGATAACTACACGAAGAAATGTCGATGTTTTTGGGAGGTATCCTCATGAGGCTGCAAGAGGCTGGCTGGGCTTCGCGCCAAAACACGTAATTTGGGACGCTAGGACATCACAGTCGGATTATGTTCCAAGCACAGGATACCTGAAGGTACTTGTATACGGTGGAAAGGTTCTGGATGAGCTGACCGACCGTCAGTAGGGAGGAACGTTCGGCTCTCAGAGAGGCGGGGACAGAAACAGTGGATATATTTTACACCAGGCAGCGATGTGTTGCAGCTACACCAACACATCATATCTCTTCTATGATCATTTCCAGATGTCTAGCACAGGCGATCTACGCAACCTTTATGTGTCCTCCTATCAACATCTCAATATCGCTGTATTCGTTTACAGCGATGTCAAACGAAAGCAATTTGGAATGCTACGGGCTGAAGATGTACTGATTTAAGAGAAGAATTATGTTTTTATTTGGAAACGTATGTCCACCCTCCCAGAGTCTGAAGGACCGCAAAGGAGAGCTGCATTGCCTGCCTCAATTTACAGAGGCAAAAAAACCCCTGCTACTGGCGTAACTATCTGGACAGCTGTCGCACATGGTCGTCGTTCGCCGCTGGTAGTGACACCGAGTGTCGTCAAATAGCAATACAATGAAGATGCCGTATTGCCACCTTCCTGGCTGAGTGCCAAGAAGCTTTCTTTCCGTCAGCACGATACTTTCCCACCATAAGTTATTTTCCCCAGACGTTGTTTACGTGATCGGTTCCTTGGCTTTCCTATCGAACTCTTGCGGGAGCAAACAAGATTTCACCCGTTATCTCCTGGTCGGAGCGTTCGGGATTTTGAGAATAATCTGCAGCCATTTTAGGCAAATCTGTCACAGGATAGAATGCGGAAGTTGTTTTGTTCCAAGCCCGATAGTATTCACGATACATATTATGTCCGAGTCTGGACAGTTTAAAAGTTACAAATTATTTCCTTTTCTACGGACCTGCTCTATAATACACTATATGTGACATTATAGTGAAAAAGTAGGTGTCACAGAGAAATTACGCTAGTGCATGTGGTAGGTGACTAGTGTAGCCACACAACCAAACAAACACCACTCATGTCATTGTCACTACACTGGCGTGAAAAATAATAATATGTTTGCAGAAGTTAAGTCCTGTACGGATATTTGTCACGAGTTTGTATGAGTTTCAAAAAATAATCATGTACTACATAATCTAATTCCTGCAGCATAAAATTTCTATTTACATAATGGGCAATACTAATCATAATCTGTCATGAACGGACTTCGACGACGAAAAGATTAAAACATAGTGTGTCAGCAGTTGCAAAAATTACAACCTGGCTTTAGAGCAACGCTACCTACGTACGTTAAAAGGGTCCAGCTTTCAGAAATAATGATAGTTGACCTTGGAATTTAACACATTTGAGTGAAAGAGACAGCGCAATATGTATTTTTTTCTTCAGTCATTTTAAAACATTGAAGGGTGAATGGAGAGAAATAATTTGCAAATAACTGGCTTGGCTTAGTTACATATTTAAAAGTAGCCTATTCATAAATACATATGACATATTAGTGGAAAGCTCTTTGCCTGGTTCAAAAAGTGAAAGCATTCCAAGTGCTGACCCAGACCGCATCAACCAATTGTTGGAGGAGGTGTATCATTAACCTAATACAACCGTCAGAAATATCTACAATTATACTGGTATTCCGACAACTAGTTTACATCGTACGTTGCGAGCCAGAAATTACCACTCATATCACATGCAGAGGTTGCAGTAACCACTCCCAGCAAATTACGAAAATAGGATGAAGCATTGCAAAGTAATGCTGCGTAGGTGAAATGAGGTCCCCAAATATTTTTTGTGATATTTTGTGGACGGACGAGTGGCATTTCCAAATAGGTGGAATATTTAACATTCACAACTTTCGATCATAGTTTATTCAAAATCCTCGTGAAATAAGAGAACCTCATATCCAACATCAGTTTGACGTGGACATGTGGACGGGGATAGTAGACCGCCAATTGACTGGGTTATTTCACTTACCGGAGAGACTGTATGGTGACTCGTATAACAGTTTTATCCAGCGACAATCTTCTGCCACTGTCAGAAGACGTGAAACTGGAGGTGCGTAGAAAGTGTGATTTTAGAATTATGTTGCCTCGTGCCATTATGCTGTGCCAGCGAGGCAGAATTTAAACATAACATTCCGTAATAAATGGATTGGATTTGGCAAACAACTAGCATAGACTCCACGTTCACCAGATTTGAACACGATTGATTTTTTCATGTATGGGGATACTGTAAAGAAATAAATTATGCAAATTAAAGTCAAACGATGATGAAACAGAGGAACAAATATAGAAGCTGAAAATACCAATAAATTAAATTTTAGTGCTTTCCGATCATTATAAAGTAATATTGTACGAAGGTGCAGGTAGTGTGTACAGAGAGAATACTTTGATCAATGAAATTAATCCAATTGCATGCATTTTATTGATCTCCCTTCATTCTTCAATCTTATAATTCAATAGGTGTTTGGTAGTGTGGTTACTATGTTCACCTTCCATGTGTACAAATGTCACTTCACTGAGAAATTTACTTTCGTTACTGTCATGACATTCTTAGTGTAGTGTCATTTCACTACGAATGTAGGAGGCAAGCGCGAGTGAATGACGTCTTTTCGTCTGCCTCGTGCATGGAGCAGCACCTGAAGTTAGGGCGGAAGAAACGGGAAATCCCCTAGAAAACCCGCTGACCAGCGGCACTGTCCGCACAATTTCCACGTGCGAAAATCCGGGGGCGACCTCGCCGGGTATAGAAGCCCGTTTGCCTTGGTGGGATGCGAGTAGTCTAACCACTACAACACGGCCCCTTTGTACAGCTTGAGCGCTTGTACTGAAAGCGACTCTTAATGCTCCAAACAATTTTTGTGATCACCATCATAAGCACTATACTGATTTGGAATATCAGCTAATTAAACTAATTGAATAACACTGTTTATTTAAACAAGCAATTCTTGTCTTTGAAGCAAAATGACATACACAAATTTGACATGTTAATACTGAACAATATAAGGGTGAACGTATATAATAAACGGGACTTAACATTCAAAGAGGAACGTTTTAGTTTGCGGTTTAAGTAAAATAAAAACGTAACATTGTAATAACATAACGTTACTCTTAGTTATATTACACTACACAAGTAGGTGCCTTTAAACATTGTTCTACGTTCTTTGAAGTAAATACTTGAGATGAACTATAATTAAAATATCGACAACATATTTAACGTGTAAATGTAAAATAATTTTTCTTGGAAGTATTTAAATTAATATTTTTATGTTACACAATCCTTCATTTACTTTGTAAATTTTAAAATTAATTCTTGGCCTTTTAGCTTTTTTTTCTCGCGTAATTCCCGGTTTTAACAAAATACCTGATTACTTCCGTTGGAAAAATGAAGTTCGTTTCGCTTTTTATTTTGGTCGTCAATTATGTTCGAATTTATCGTTTGTGTTTTATGATTTCTTCACGAAATCTCTTAAAAAAGAGTTTCGCTGTCCCAACATTAATAAAAATTTATTTTTCAGATTGGCGAAAAATGCATTCTTTCGAAAAAAAAATAATGTGGCTGTTATGTAATGTTTTGTTAGAATGTGCAGCGATGTGAGAAACATAGTATTTTTTCAAAAATAAATTCAGCTATGTAAAATGAAATAAATGAAAATGACTCATTGTACATTTATTAGAGTGTATTGTCAAAATTGTTCCTGGAAACAATGTATGGAACAATGCATAATTCTTTGCAATGTAATTTTAATCCCAGCGAATATGACGTGTTAATCATCTTATACACTACTTCAAAATACCTTACATATATGACGTGAATATTTGAAACATTCTGATATCATATAATTTATATATGTTTGTAATGTCATCTACTTAAGTTTTTTAAGTATCTTAAATGGGCTAATTTGATACTTTTAAATAGTGAATTTGAATTTATGGCTGTTGTGAATTGTGCATAGTAAAAAAATATATTATTTAACAGAGTGCATAATTTTGAATACCTGTCTTCTCTTTTACAACCCCGCCAAGGCAAACCGGATTCGATTCTCGCCGGGGTTCCGGATTTCCACATGATGGAAAACGTGGCGGAAGGTGCCGTAGGTGGGTGGGTTTTCTCGGAGTACTCCCGTTTCCCCCTATTGGATTCCGCCACTCCTATACCCTCGCCTCATTTAACCCACCGGCGCGCAGCGATCAAGACCTCATTTTCAACCACCCACCAAAAAGAGACATTGTCCTTGGAGTGGGAAGACATTTATATGCCACCTACGCTTCTTTTCTTCACCCCCTAGTAGCAGGAGCCCAACAGAACGTGAAGTTCAGATGACTAACTAAACGCACGCCGGGCATTGTGTACTGAATTCTCACGGCAATTGAACTTCCTGAACACGCCAGCCGTGCCAAGTTGTCCGAAACAGAAAAGCCACAGTGTCTCATTTCAAATTCACTGCGCAAGATCGCTCCAAGATTCACTACTGTCGTTGTTATAAAGCAGGGACTACCTTCCATTGACGCGTGGTACATTGTCTTTGATTCAAGCACTATTGGAGGTAGATGGACAAAGGGCAGCACGTGAATTAGCTAAAGAAGTCTGTACTATAGTGCTATATGTATTGCGTGACTTGCTTGATTATTTCAAATCTTTATTTCGATGGGTGCCTCATCATTTTGTGGAAGCTCATAAATGCCATATTTACCTCCTTGAAGGTGACCACTTGGCACGTTATATCATAGAAGGTCGTACATATCTTTGGTGGGATCATCACGTCGGGTAACACATGGATGTCATATAACTGATGTGCAGATCGTACAAATACCGGTAGCTACGCCCCCTTGGCAAAAAGTACCGCTCTAAGGATCTGGTAAAGTAAAATTGATTTTTATAGAGGGCATAAGATGAGCAGCAAATATATTTAAATTAAATCTAAAAATATGAACTCTTCAGGTGGTGTTATTTCACAAAACTGCTAAATGTCCGACTATTAAGTCCGATTTAATTAGTACATTTCTCTCGTTAGGTAGCGATAGCATCGCATGTTTCGTTGTTATGGAAATTCTTATTTATAAAAAATGACATTTGAACTCCGATGTTAAAATTATTCTTATTTTAAAAATTATCGTCTTATTTATTTAAAAAATTCACGTTCACTAAAATACTCATACAACCCTAATTGCTAACATACACAGTAGAAAATATTTTAGAATACAAAAATTTGTTTTAAATCTGTAGCATGGTTCTTATAATATGAAAAAGAAAAATGTAAAAATTTTAAGGCATTCATTTTGAGAAAAACTATGAAAGTTAATGTCCGTACCAGGCATTAGAAGTATGTCGTGCTTAATGAAAATTCAGGAAAGTGTCTGTAAATCCATTAGGACGTATAACATACAGACACAGATATTGTAGATGGTTATATTCTGTAAAACACAGTTTCGAATATTTAAAGTTACACTGTATCTTTATTATGATATGACACTTTTAGTTTTTATACACCGTAATAACATATCTCACCCCGCAGGTGGTTAAACATTTTTCACGTTTTTTTTTTAATAGTTGGTCATGATTAAATAAGCATAATAGTTAATAGGCCTATTTCTTAGCTAGAATGGTACTGAATTTAAATAATCAAGGACTAAATATTTATCAACGTTTTTATTAAATTAATTATAAGCCTATTTTGTGCAATTAGTTGCACGCATTTCTTAGCGCGATAGGTACTGTGTGCGAATTCTAGTAATATGTGGAAGTCTCTGAAGTTATCAGGAAAACTTTGAGAGTTACATATTGCTTGTGGATATTAACCATCTGTTTTACTTTGCCCCGATTTCTATGGCTTGATGAAATGTCTGAAACATGGCTGTTAAAAAATCCGATTAAATTTTAAATAATTTACTGTCAACCAAAATTTTTTGTTATTAATTATTCGGTTATTTTCTGTACGATTACAAAATTTTGCAAAAATACAATGGCATCGCACGTAAATTTCTTTTAACGTTACGAGAGCCGTATTTGTGATATATCAAGAAAAATCTCCGTTAGCCCACTTGCACGGAATCGCTTTTATTCCTGAAGTCAAAGCAACAAACTCTAACAGACTGTGCGAAGTACACTAGTTCAATTAAAACCAGTGAATTTGTATAACAATGACGTATTATTGAATAACATTAACTGAAATATGAAAAATAAATACTGTTTCTTAATAACGTTTCTCCGAGTGCAGAAACCTTAATCGTTTTTTTTAACATACACTCCTAGAAAGGATAGTCATACGATTAGGCGGCCACGTGTATTTTCTCTCTTTCAATAATTTTTCTAACAACCCGAGCAGACTGAAGTTTTAATTTTTATGTTTGTAACACCAATAACTTTCGTCCTGACGAAAATACTCATAAAACCATATGCTATGAAGTTATAACATCCCGCAATTGTGGAATTCGCCGGCAGAATTTTAATGCCACTCTGAAGTGCAGTAATTCTCTTCATGAACCTCAGTTCTCGACAAGACATGTGATGTCCACCATAGGTTAGTACCTGTTGGTGTTAGCTCATCGAAAGACAGCAGGATGTTGTAACACAAAGTGTTTGTGTTGTAAAGCGCGTGATTATACTGTAAAGCACTGTATGCTAGATAAAATTTCAATGAAATTAACTCTTTCTTGGTGAGTATAATTCGAGAGAATAATTTTCCTCTTTTGCCAACGTATGTCAAGAAAACTCTTTGTAATCCTGCAAAATATTTTTCAGTAAATTTTCCATGGGTTTTAAGAGTAAAAAAATGTTAGAGTGTGTGGAATCGTATTCTTTAATTAAAAGAATAATGTGTTCGTGTTACAAAAAAAGGTTGTGATTTCACCCTTTATTAAGTATTATTCATTGATATAATACATTTTCAAAAATTATGGAGTATGTAAAGGGAATTTCACTGCATTAGTTTCCATATTTTAAGATAACAGTCACTGCCTTACTGTCATTTGCGTATTTACCGTTGTCTTGCAGAAAACTGCCATACAATCATCCTTTGTTTTATAAAATAATTTTACAATATTTTTAATATTTTACATTTTACGAAATTTATTTACCGAACCAGTTTGTATTGGTAAAGGCAGATCGTTTGAAATGGGGTTTGAAAATTTTGTGATGTTTAGTAATACCATACCAAAAATCCGAGATGCAATTTTTCAGTGAAAAGTTTACAGTAGTATTTTTTAAATGTCTTATTGATATACGCTACATAAAATATATACATATTATAATGGCGATTAGTAGAAAAGGTTTTCTAGATATCAGCTTTGCAAGACGGTTAGTTATTCAGGTATTTTGGAAGCTTCTGCTAGGCATTTAGAAATCAGTAAGCGGGCAGCAGTTTTCGGTAGTATGAAATGAAAACTAGTTTTACGTTGAAGGTAGATAGGCGTCCTTACTGGAGGTGGGGAGAGGGACAGCTTGTCTCTCACGAGCACGTTGGAAGAAAACTAGTCTGGATGGTCACTGGATCACGTGATTCTAAACCAGGCAATCCTCTCGAATTACGCTGGGAGCAGCCGTTCTGGGAGCTGGCCGACCACCGCCCAGTGGCCGGCTGGGGCACTGGAAACTCGCCCTTGTGGACCGGCTTGGCCCCGAGGGGTTTTCGGGCGTGAGGGGTGGGTCGCACTTTGTGAACGACGGCTATTGTCGCGGGCTTGTTTCTCTGGTTTCAAGGCCCGAGGAAGGGGTTAAGCCTGCGGAAGTAGCTTTCCTGGCTTCTGAGGTCACCTTTTAAGTAACCTGCTGTCCGGCCGAGAGCGTTCATACTTTTCTTGCCGGCTTCCACAGTCGCCAGGATACAAGAGTCAGCAAAATTACCTCTCCAGGAAAGCTGCTCTCGATTTTGTTGAGATCACACTAGTCGCTTAGTAGGCGTGCTTGCACGCAATTATTTAAACTCTATCTGTAAACTTTAAAAATTAATTTCACTCTTAAATTCTTTTGTTCAACCACTTGAAACAAAATAAATAGGACGACATTGTTACGTACAAATTTCTAATAACAGTTTTCCACTCAAATCAAATATGTAAAACCGTGATTACATGATAAGCACGATTCGTAATATTAATTCCTGTATTAACAAAACTTTAAAACTAATATATGTTATAGACAATGATTAAAAACTTGTTCAGTAACTTACAGCTGTCATATTGTTGGTTGAAAATGGTTTTCAAAGTGTCCCATGTGTTCATCTGTCTCACACGGTTTTCGCCTCTCTTTCCGTTGTAGTCACGTTTAACTGAAATGAACCTATTCTTTGTTAAGTTGTCAGATTACCCACAAAGTATAACCATTGCTTTTACCCTTGCGAGAAAAGTTATCTTTGTTTAGACGTTATTACTCTGCGCTTCAATGACAGCCAAATCCACAAGATCAGCCCTTCTGTAATGCAACAACAAAGTAGTTTTTCTTATTTTATCAAAATCTTTAGGCGGATAAATTTGTTGATACATATACGAATATCTGTAATTTAAATGATATAATAGATTTTAGGTGAATTTCGAAGGTCGCGCAATACTGAAATATAAAATACACTTAAAAATTAACTTCGCTGCAGCAAACAATTTAAATGTCACTGCTGAGTACGTCATTCAATTATAATAAACTAAAATGCAAATAAATCCGTCAAGAGAATAAAACTCTTCATTCATCAAACATTTATATCTATGATTAAAGTTTATGACTGCCTTATTTCACACAAAACTGGCTAAATAAATATAATTAAATTAAAATTGTAATAATTGAGAGGTTTTTGTTCTATTCATAAAATCCTAGTAATTTCTTAGCGATTTATGACGATACTACTTATTTCTTAAATAAATTTTAAATTTGTGTTATCACACGTTGATAAAAATCTTATACATTTACAAAATATATTAAAAGCTTTTAAGAGAAAGTTTTATATGATTCGTTTAATGGGAATGATTAAATAAAGTATTTCACCACAAGCCAAAACAATATTTAGAAAACAAAAGATTATTAAAATTAATTGATTAAATAATAGGGTTGAGAAAATAATCCTATTATATTTTACCCTGATATAAAGTTTTGAATTATTATGCTTAATCTTTTTAATGATCTAAGTGAAGTGTCAACTCTTTCAGCTACATTTAAAAAAAAAAATTTTAAATTTTATAATTTGTATAGAATTTTTTTTTGATAATGGGTATTGTTTCAGAGAAAGAAGTGTTGTTTATGGATGGGCATACATATCCGCGCATGCAGAGGGAGAACATCACATATGCATGTTATTATTCCGTCGTAGGAAAGTATGTTGGAACAATATGCTCACACATAGGCGATGTTGCGTGTCTCCTAATTTTTTCTAACACGTCCTTTTTACAGCGTTATCCTACAACGAGAGAGTTGCGTAAGTATTTATTTTATTCCTTACAATATTTCTTAAAACTGCACTCAAAACTTTGAACCTTATACATTAGAAAAATGTCAAAATTGTTAAAGACAATAGAAAATTTGCAAATGTATCAATCTTATTGCGTATTGAACAGAATTTTCCTTACATAGACGTCCAAACTGATGCAGATAAAACAGGGACTCAAGTTCAAAAAATAATCCAATACACTATGATTAGTGGGGCGACAAGATTGCTAGGGGCGCAAGAGCGGATATTTGTTAGTGGAGAATATTGATACCTGGCGGAAGGATGTTGATATGATCTCTTTATCTTTCTCTCTCCGTTTCTCTCTTTCTCTATTTCTCTTTTTATCTCTCTTTCTCTCTCTTTCTCTCCCTCTCTTTCTCTCTCTCTCTCTCTCTTCCACTTGTTGACTAGCTAGACCTATTCCGCCATCTTCCGAAGAGTGGGGAAGGTAAGGAAGAGTATGATTTACTTAGGTGGAAGAAGAGTACGGAAGGGAACGAAGAATATAAGTTACTTGGGTAGAGGATGAGGGATAGTGTAGTCCAGTTATTTAGTCACATGTAGTCTTTCATTCTTTATAAGTCTTTTATATACTTCCCTCCTATGTTCCTCCTCCTCTGTTTTCGTCTCGCTGTACTAGGAAAGATGTCATTATTAATGACAACGTTCAATGATCGTTGCTGCCCGAGTTTTTTTCCCCATTTTTCCGACCAACTCTACACTGCGCTAAGAATTTTACGATAGTGACGTTAGTATTCTTCTCAGTGAATCGACGTTTGCACAAATAGTAGCTTAATAGTGCACTGACTTTACCGAACACTTGTCAATACATTGTCACTGCAGAGATGTGAAAAATAGTAACAATTTTGTAGAAGTTTTGTGTTATCCGGATATTTTCCAGGGTTAAATTGAACTAAAAAAATGTATTGTGTAAGGCATAACCTAGTGCCTGGTCCTGCAAAAACTACCTTAATGTATGCATACCATAAGTACTAATCATAACCGGGCATGAGCACATTTCAACATCAGAAAGTAGAAAAAAGTGTCTGTATATAAAACGTTGCAACAATTACAGACTGACTTTAGAGCAATGCTGCTCACATGTAAATGTTTTATCTGTCATAAATAATGACACATGACCAGGAAATTCACCTTTATCAAGTAAAATAGACAGAACATTGTGCCTTTGGTTTGGTTCAACCGTGTTAAAAGATTGAAGAATGAGAGGAGAAAAATTAAATTCAAATAATTTAAATAATTTCATTTTTAAAAGTCTTTTTGGGCACACGTAACACATTCATGGAAGGCAGCATATCTTGTTCAAAACGCGAAGGCATCTCAAAAGGTGACCTGGACTGCGTCGACAAAAAAGTGTTGGATGAAGTGCGCCAAAAGCCTTCACTACACTGAGAGAATGGTTTGTTTGAACCAACAAAATAATTGTTTGTATATCGCCAAACAAATAAGTAGTTCCTCGAACAAAATATTTTGTTGACTAAGCAATATTTGAAATGCAGCAAAACCGATTTCGTCTGCTTAACAAAATATACAATTGAACTGACCAAACCGTTTAGTTGGGGAAACAAGATCTGCCTGACAACCAAATATTTGTTGAATCAACTGTATACATTTGTTTGGCCATATACACACAAATTTATTGGTAGCTTAAACAGCTGGTTCTTTTAGTGTAGTATCACAAAGATAAGGAAAAATACTGGTATCCCAACAACTAGTGTAAATCGTACGTTACGAGCTGGAGATTACTGCCCTTATCACATACAGAGGTTGCAGTCTCTAATTCCAGCGGATTATGAAAATAGGGCGGAGTTTTGCCAAGAAATGCTGCATCGGTTAATTGGGGAACCCAACTTTTAATGAAATTTTGTGGATAGACGAGTTACATTTCGAAATATGTGGAATATTTAACGTTAACTATCACTCATGGAATATTTAAAATCATAATTAAATTATATACTTTAACCTTATTTCCTGCCTCTGTTTGATGTGAGCTTGTGAGCAGAGATAATCGACTACAAATTGAGTGTGGGCCATTTAAACTACCGTAGAAACTGAACGGTGACTCGTATAACAACGTTCTCCAGCACTATTTTCCTCACTGTCAGAAGACGTGAACTGGAAGTGGGAATAAAAATGTGGTTTCAGAATGATGGTGCCCTATGAAAATATGCATTGCAAGTGAGGCAGCATTCAAACATAAAGTCCCTTAATAAATATATTTGTACTAATGTGGCCTCCACGTTCATCAGATTGATTTTATCATTTTGGGATACTATAAATTATTTGTTTAAGCAAATTAATGCCATAAAAAAAGGGAACCTAGGCACAAACTCTCATAAGCTGAAAATACTCTATAGCTAATTTAATGCAAATTATTTTCAGTCCTTAGAAAGTAATTATTTACGAAGGTGCAAGTTGTGTGTACTGAGACATATATGATATTCTGAAAAGATTTTAATAAAAACTTTGATAAATGAAAATAAAGCCGGTTACTTGCATTTTATTTATCTACCATCATTTTTCAGCATTTTGTCACGATTGAACAAAAGCAAAGGCACGTGTTCTGTCTCGCTCATTGGACTGTGTTGAATTTCAATATCAACTATCATAAATTGTGAGAGATGAAATTTGCCATGTATGTAGCATTGTTGTAAAGTGATTTTGTAATATTTACATCTGTATACTGACTTTCCATCCCCCCTCCC